>JAXIVJ010007013.1:15000-50000 GCA_036785665.1 Chirona hameri
TTGCATTGCACGATTTCAATCGATTCAATCAGAGTCGAATCAATAACCAGTCTGGGACTCTCAGCCGAAAGTTGTTGACTGCGGGAAAAATGTTGCTCCTCAGTCGAGACGCGTATACTGTTTGTCACAAACGTTTTGAAAATCCAAGAAAATAGTTTTGCATAAAAAGTAGTGTGCTATCTTTTACGTTCTTTGAGTTAGGCTAACCTAAACGACCAAATCTACTTCCCCTTCCCCTGGGGTAGATTTGGTCAAGTTCGTAAATTTAAATGGCCAAATATACCCCCCAATCCTCTTTACAAATACCTGCAATTCCTTGCCTTGTCTATACATGCTACGTGACTTTCGTCTCTGGGCATGTTATAAACACAAGATGTATCCTTAATTTAAGACCAACAAATCAAGTCTAACCCATCTATAAAGTCAGCAAAATTGTGTTAAAAGTGGAAAACAGACATTTTGGGGTAGATTTGGTCACTTTGTTTCACATATTAGGTTAACCTAAGTGACCAAATCTACCCCAAATGTATGTAGTCGTTATTTATAGCGGAACTGATCTAACTTATCTTGAATATAACTAGCACATCTATGCTATTTCGGGTAAGAGTTCTTGTTGTCCAAATCTAACCTAGGTTTGATCAATATTTTATATTTAGAAAATTTATTTGTGTTATTTGTTGATAAAACATGAAAAAACAGCAGCCTTACCTACCTAACCGAGTGTACGACATGCTACCTTAAATTAACCGAGGTTAGACTTGAATACACGACACGAAACGTGTTTAAGTTTGGGTTACGATAACGTCATACGATAAAGTCATAAAATGTTTTAAACTGCCTATGTACAATGCAAAGCACGAGTACACATTGCTACCAAAAATCAAGCTAGGTTTGACAAATATTAACGACCCCAGAGGTGTCCTATATATGAAGGCATTCAAAATTGAGATATGATGATAATATAAGGTATTTTTTTAATTATTTGTTTCTTTGTCTAAAAGTCCTGAATTTCATTCATCTAAAACTGGTAACTGTTTGGCTCTATAAGTTTTAGTTTTTAAGTGAAAGCGTTCAAACCAAAATTTGTATTGTACTTAAAGTTAAGCAATTAAAAAATTAAGTACATGATATACCGCAGGTACATCCATTGGCTATCCAAAACTGAAATCGGTTTGGTTCTGTTTACTTTGGTTTTTATGTTATAGGCATTCCCGTCTGTCATTACATTATTCCCAGGACTTGGAGCTATTTTTTAAGAAGAATAATTGTGTTATTCCTTAATTATTATTATAAAATTACCTTCGTTAACACTAAGCAATACAGAAAACCAAGCTATTTTTTAATACAAATTCGAAATTTCGAAAAAATATCACTTTTTACCTAATAACTATTTTTTAAAAAAAAGGAGTATTAATTTTATACATATCCATATAACTTTAGGCAAAACCAATATGATAAAGTTTACAATTTCTTTAATTACTTAACAGTTATTACGTCATTGTTAAAAAACTGATTACATCGACATTAAAAGTATCTCAAGTGATAGAGGTCGAAAAAGACCGATTCAGGGGTCTCCTTTCCTGTAAAATGATGCCCTATTGTTGTTTGTCCTAACTGTATTTTTTTTTGCCGCCAGGTGGCAGCACTTAACGTTTGACTAAAATGTTTGAAACAAATACTCTTTTTTTTAAATAACAAAAAAGTTATGGATAGGAAATTGAATGGGCTACTACATTGCAATTTTAATACATACATAAAATAAAAATTTACATAAAAAAAATACAAATACATAAATAAAATTAAAAAAAATATTTTTTAAGTGACAAGCGTTCAAACCAAATGTTGTATTGTACTTAAAGTTAAGCAATGTAAAAATTAAGTACATCATATATCGTAGGTCCATCTTGGTTTATATAGGTTTTTATTGGCTATCCAAAACTGAAATCGGTTTGGTTCTATTTATTTTGATTTTTAAGTTATAGGCATTCCGGTCTACCATTACATTGCTCCCAGGACTTGGAGCTATTTTTTAAGAATATTTTTTTGTCCTTGTTTATTATTACAAAATTACCTTCGTTGACACTTAGCAATATAGAAAACCAGGCTAATTTTTTTAATAAAAAATACACATTTTCGAAAAAAGGTATCTCTTTTTACGAAAATACGATTTCTTTCAAAAAAACGAGTATGAATAAAATGCATATTCACATCAATTATGTCATGGCCAATATGATTCAGTTTACAATTTCTTAAAATACTTCATATTTCTCAAGTAATTGTAAAAAAAAGAAGATTAAATTGACCTTAAAAGTATCTCAAGTTATAGTGCTCGAAAAAGACCGATTAACCCTATTCCCTGCGGGGGGCAGATTCTGCCCCTCCCGGTGATTTTTCACTTGCCGCTTCTAAACCGTTCAGCCTAGCGTCCTGAAACTTTGTGACTTTTCCCAAAATTGAATGGCGCGTGTTGTCAAAATTTTGAAAAAATCAGTCCAGCAGAGGCGGTTCCAGGCTCCTGTTTTGGGGAGGGTGTTACGAATGCGGTTTTGCGTCGCATACTTCCTTCGTGGTTTGCAGTGCAATACATGAGTCGGAAACAATTTCAATGCAATGTGCATCATAGATACCAGGATTGTACATATTTTGGGGGCAGAGGCGCACTCAGGATAAACAAATGGGAGGCGATACTCACCCTCAAATTAGGTCCAACCTCACATTAGTAAGATGATAAAAGCGTTACGCGCATGGTGCCCCCAATTTTTTTTTCCTGGATCCGCCTATGGGCAATATATCAAATTTAACCAATTACAGCATATAATGCCCACATATGACGTTCATGTCGTCCCAAACAATCAAGAACAGCACATTTTTTATTCAGAAAATCCCCCCATTTTACATTCCCTGAATACGCCTATGATTTTTTATTTTGTTTTTATCTTTTAATATATTAAAGACCAGTACATTTGAAGCTCAAAAACGTTTGATGCATGACAATCGGTCGAGCCACATGGCCGCAATGACCTTTCAAAAAACACCCACAATTTTGGGATTTTTTGCCCCCTGGCCCCCCATTGGGGGGCCAGGGGGCAAAAAATCCCAAAATTGTGGGTGTTTTTGAAAGGTCATTGCGCCCCCCCCCCCTGTCCCCCCCCCCATTGGGGGGGGGGGCAGAATCTTTCCCTCCACGCAGGTTAACGTAATTCTGGCCGCACGCAGGGAATAGGGTTAAAGGGTCTCCTTACCTGTAAAATTATGTCCCATTCATGCCGGTTCCAAATATAATTTTGTTTTTTAAGATTCTTCAAATATTGAACATTCTATGAGTATAAACGTATATCCATGTTTAAAGGGAAATAATGACCTTTTCCCACAAAAATGGAGTTAGCACTTGAAATCGCCAGACGAGACCAAAATATATTGTAAATTCATCACATTTTGCATGCAAACTTTCCTACCGAAAGATATTTCAAGTTATAGTTGATAAGCGTTCCACACTTTTAACGATCGGTACTTGCAAGTACTTTTGGTCCTCATCAAACTGCGGGCTTTTCCCGTATTGCTTTTTTACGCAATGGAGTGGAAAATATATTGTGCGTTCTGCTTGTGATTATATACCCGGCGATCTTCTAAAACTAACAGCGATTGGAAAAAGTGGCAATACAATCGGAAGCTCATCGATGCACATCAACGGCGGCATAGTTAGTGGTTGCGACCCTCAATTTTTGAAAATCGATTCATTTGTTTTCAACATTAGGAGTTTTGTATAATTTGTTTGTGGCGCTATATAGCACTATGCTTTATATTATCATGAAAAATAAGAATTTTCCCCAAAAAACTAACAAACAATAACACAAAACTGGCAATTAAATCGGAAGCTCATCGATGCACATCGACGGCGACCTATTATATGGTGGAAACCGGGCTCTACGCCTGACCGGGCCCCTGATACACGCCTTTGCCAGCACCGGGCCACTGCCCCGATAGGGCCTGACCGGGCCCCTATCAGGAACGGGCCCGTGCTATCAAGAATTTGATTATACCCTGACCGGGCCCCATGTCACGCATTTGCCAGCACCGGGCCCATGCCTCTATCGGTCCTGACCAAGACCGGGCCCATACCCGGAACGGGCCTGTGTCACTAGAACGGGCCCGTATAAATATTTTGAAAGGATCGGGCCATGTTGTGACCGGGCCACATATCACGTCTTTCCCAGCACCGGACCCCTGCCTCGATCGGGCCTGATCAAGAACAGGCTCATCAATAATTTGCAAGGACCGGGCCCTGTTGTGACGGGGCCCTCGACCTGACCGGGCGCCATATCACGCCTCTGCCAGCACCGGGCCCTGCCTTGATCGGGCCCCTACCAGTAACGGGCCCGTATAAATAAAAATGCGAGGAGCGGGCCCTGTTGTGACGGGGCCCTCGACCTGACCGGCTCCCATATCACGCCTCTGCCAGCTCCGGACCCCTGTCTCGATCAGGCCTGACCAAGACCGGGCCACTGTCAGGTATGGGTCAGCATACGGGTTCTTTTGATGCGTGCCACTCAGAAATTTCGGGGGGGGGGGGGGTCAGCTGACCCTTTTGACCCCCCTGCGTGCGCCACTGCCAACTTGCCTCAGGATACTCCCGCTACTTGTGTCAGTGGTACCTAGAGACAAGGGCGTCGCCACCGGGAGGGGGGGGGGGGGGGGGCGCCCCCCCCCCCCTCCGGATCGCTCCGGCCGGAGTCCGACCCCCCCTCCTCCCAGATTCGCAGAATTTTAACATAAGCCCAATGGGGCTGGTCCCCAAACCCATGGCTGCCCCCCCACACTCAAAATGTTGTGGCGACGCCACTGCCTATAGACAGGTGACTTGTTGACTAACTTAGCGTACTTTCCGCTTCTAAAAAAGCTGAGCGACTTATACATGCGCATTACTGCTAAGTTGCAGTGGCATGACCCTGTTAATTAACCACAGTCCACACAGGCACGAAGCCAGGATTTCGTCCAGGGGGGGGGGGGGGCGCCTCGAAAGGGCCCCTTCCCGAACGTTGAAAGGGCCAAACAAAACGGATCAAAGGCACGTTACAAGAATGGAGAATGCAGTATGGCAGGTATGGCATGGGCCATACCAACACTTTTAGGAGCTGGAGTAAGTAAACCGAGGGTTTAGAACCAGCGATTTGGAGGGGATTTCAACTTTGGAACCAGCGACACCAGTTTGGAATCAGCTATACTAACTTCGAATAATGTTTTGGGCCCAAGCCCCGGAACCCTTAACCCCTATTCCCTTCGGGGGCAGATTCTGCCCCCGGTAGTTTTTCACTTGCCGCTTCTAAACCGTTAGGCCTAGCGTCCTGACACTTTTTGACTTTCCCCAAAATTGAATGGCGCCTGTTGTGTCAACATTTTGCAAAAATCGGTCCAGCAGAGGCGGTTCAAGGCTCCTGTTTTGGGGAGGGTGTTACGAATGCGGTTTTGCGGCGCATACTTCCTTGGTGGTTTGCAGTGCAATAAATGCGTTAGAAACAATTCCAATGCAATATGCATCATAGATACTGGGATTGTACATATTTTTGGGGCAGAGGCGCACTCAGGATAAAAAAATGGGAGGCGATACCCACCCTCAAATTAGGTCCAACTTCAAATTAGTAAGATGATAAAAGCGTTACGCGCATGGTGCCCCCATGGTTTTTTTCCTGGATCCGCCTATGCGCAATATATCAAATTTAACCAATTACAGCATATAATGCCCACATGTGACGTTCATGACGTCCCAAACAATCACGAACAGCACATATTTTTCTCAGAAAATACCCCCATTTTACATTCCCTGAATACGCCTATGATTTTTTTTTGGTCTTTTGATATATTAAAGACCAGTACATTTGAAGCTCAAAAACGTTTGGGGCATGCAAATCGGTCGAGCCACATGGCTGCAATGACTTTTAAAAAAACACCCAACATTTTCGGATTTTTTTCCCCCTGGCCCCCATTTTTGAACAAAACAAAAATTTCGGGGTCCAAAAAGAGAGATCTTGTCATGACACATCGAATGGCGCGTTCCCATCGAAATCGACCGATCGGTTCTCGAGATCTCTGGGGGAGGGGGCAGAATCTGCCCCCCGCAGGTTAACGTAATTCTGGCCGCCCGCAGGGAATAGGGTTAAAGAGAATGTTGCACCTTTGTATTAGTTTTAAACTGAGGTAGCCATTATCTTGGGCCGTTATTTAAATGTCTAAATTACTAAGGTCATTTTTCCCAAAGCTTAACCGTTTTTAAGCAATTCAAGTTATAGTTTGCAAAATGGGGTCTAGGCTAGTGCCGCCGCTGATTGGCTGACAGCGACTTTTTCAGCCAATCCCACTTTGTCAGCCAATCAGCGGCGGCCTATAGCTCAATATGATGTTATCAAAGCAAATTTTACAAACTTTATTTGTAGAAGTTAAGTGAGGTTTTCGAGAAAACAAAATCACCATCGTTTTCAGCAGCACTTACTTCATATTTATTGTTCACTACAATTGCCGTATATTTGACAACTTCCAGAAAGGTGAAACATTCCCTTTAAAGGAATTGCGCCGCGGAGCGACGCGAAAATTTTGAATCTTATGCCCTGGATATGCATTTTTTTCCTCATTGACATCGTCTTTTTTGTGTTTAAGAGTGCGGTTAAAATGCGATAAAGCGAAATATTTTGCCCAATTATATAGGAAAGTAGCAACATATAAACAAAACATAAATTCGCCGCGAAACGGTGCGAATTTATAATTTTATTTTAACCCGTATACAATTGAGTGGTATTGCAATTGCGCTGCTCTTACTGTTGAAGGTGCTGGAGGTGTGTATTGAGGTTTCAGGTGTTTGCAATTTGAGGGCAGTGTCATGTTCTCAATGTGGGGGGTGACAAACGACACTGTCCTCCCCCCAACTTTGAAGTTGGGGGGGGGGGAGGGGCATGCCCCCCCCCCGTCCCCCCACGGTGGCGGAGCCCGTGCTTGTGTTGTGTTTAGTTATATTTATTTCACATAATTAAACTGTGGGTCGGATAGCGTAGAGTTTTGTAGTCTGAACATGTTGATTGGATGGATGTCCTAGACCGGAACCCACGCTAAGCAGTGCCTGTTGCATGGGCCTTAACCCTACCATTCGATAGGGCAATTCCAGGTGTACATCAGACATTAGTAGCGGAAGTTTAACGTCCCCCAAAGACTGCGGAAGGTCCATCCAGCCCGCTGGCTTCCTCTGACCTTGAATGCCGGCCGCTGCCACCGACCGCAGGTCATCCCCGCCAGGAGCAAATAGCGAGCGCCAATCTCTTCAAATTGCTTCAGAGCTTCACATGTAAAAGCTCACAACCTCCCTGACACCATATAAGATTCACTTCTGAACCCTGCTTTAGCCAAGCTAAGTAGCTGTTGGATAGCTCTGTTGTTTTGTGTATTTTTTGAGGAACCACATTATATTTAGATATAAGGATTAGATATTTAGTTTTGTGGATCGTTTAAGTATTATTTTTAAGCATTCATAGTTAGCTGTTACCTCTTACTTGCTTTTTAAAGGACTTTTCATTCTAGCTTGTGTGCGCCAAAATTGTCTTAGTCTTATTTTTGTGTTATTAGTTGCAGGGTTGGATAAGTAGATATTTTAGAAAATTAGGGATAATTAAGGTGTATTTAGTATTCAGTTTATTTAAGGATTAGATATTTAGTCTAGTATTAGGTGCACTCATAGCTGATTTGTGTTACTAGCTTTACCTAGATCTAGTTAAGGTTTAGAAGAAGAAAAAACAAACAAAAAAACAAAAAAAGTTAAGTTAAGTTAGTAAAGTATTGAAAAGTGCATAGTACCTAAGTTATATACCTAAGTTACTAGTGTATTCAAATGAGCATGACTAGGATGCAGGCGAAGGTAGCAGAGCTAGAGGCCCTCCAGGCTAGAGTAGCGGAGCTTGAGGCGCAGTTAAGTAAGTGTAGGTGTAGAGATGAGCCGCAGGAGGGTGTAGCTCCTGACCAAGGAACGTATGCGCAGATTGTGGTTAGGGGGTCAGAAAAGGAGCCTACAGGATCAGGGACCAGTGGTAGTTCTGATAGGGGCATAAGGGAGGAGGATAAGGCAAAGGTGGATAGTGCGGCTGGGGTTTGGAAGTGTGTTGGAGGGTCACGTTTCTGGAGACCCAACATTGTGGAAAGTAATGCTAGGGCCACAGACAGTAAGGATGAGGAGGGGTGCTGGGTAATGGAGGGTGGTAGCAGAATCTGGAGGAGGAAGAGGGAAGGGGATCAGGAGGGATGGACAAAAGTTCAGGGTAGAGTCAGGCAGTACAGCCCCAGGGAACATCAGCAGGTTACACTAGCAAATAGGTTCAGTGCGTTAGAGTCAGCAGCTGAAAGTGACAGGGAACAGATTCAGCATTTAGTGGTTGGGGACTCAAGGGTAAGGCCCTTAAGGCGAACATTCTGTGGGAAGAGGGACAAATGTATATCAAACCGGGGGCAAAAGTAGTTGATATGGGCCCTGTCATTGAGGCAGAACTTGGTAGGAGTAGCCCGGAGACAGTTATAATACAGGTGGGGGTGAACAACATAGGACCTAGGCAGAGTGTGAGAATAGTAGCGGAGTACCGGAGCCTGCTGCAGAGGTTGAAGGAGTCCAGGAAACCAGTCATTGTGACTGGCATCCTCCCTCGCTGTGGAGCCAGTGAGGAGTGGTACTCGAGAGCTCTGTCTGTGAACAGCTCAGTTCAGAACTTATGTTCAGCTATGGGGCTTAGTTATGTAGACTTATGGGATCAGTTCTATGAGTGGCATAGGTACTATATGAAGGATGGGCTTCACTTATCGGATGAGGGGGCAAGGGCTTTGGGAGATGCCTACAGAAGTGTCATTCAGGGAAACTAGGTAGGAGGGGGGGGGGGGGGGGGGGGGGGGGGGGGTTCAGGGACGCTAGTACTAGGGCATCAGGAAGTAAGCATTGGTAGAAGTTCATGTCAGAATAGGACAGTAGATCATAATTCCCTCAGAATTAGTAGAGTCAGCTCAAAGTATAAGATCACATGTGTGTTGCTGAATGCCCAAAGTATTAGGTCTAAATTTGATGAGTTTGAGTGTTATGTTGCCCTTGAAAAGCCTGATATCATTTGTGTAACCGAGACATGGGTTAGTGAGGGGTATAATAGGGATAGGCTACAGGATTTCGAGTTACAAGGGTATAACATGTTCTCATACTGCAGAGAATCACGGCAGGGAGGCGGAGTGTTTGTATATGTAAATAGCTTGTACTGCACTACTAGAGTTGATGATTCTAGTAAAGTAAAAGAAGTAGAATCAATCTGGCTTGACATTAAAATTGGTACAGGGAACAGAGGAAGGTTGAGGATAGGTGCATTTTACAGACCAGGGAATCTTCCAAGGAACTCCCAAGCTGAAACAGACCAAGATATTTGTGAGGAAATACGTAGGAACTTTCGGGCTCAGTGTCTTATTATGGGAGATTTTAACTTAAGAGGATACGAAAGTATAGCAGAGGAAACAAATGAGTGTAGGTTGTATAGGCAAATCTTTGAAGAGGAGCTTTTCATGCATCAGTTTGTAACAGAGCCAACCAGACATTGCTCCATTCTAGACCTTGTATTCTCAGACAACAGTGATCTAGTTAGTGACATAAGTATTTGTGCAGGTCTAGGAACCAGTGATCACAATATGGTTAAATTCAATATCTCATCAGAAATGAGGCCCAAAGATAACCTTATTATGGTTCCAAACTTCAGCCGGGCTGATTTTGATGGTATTAGAAATGACCTCGCACAGATAAAATGGAACGTTGAGTTGGCAGGTTTAGATGCATGTGAGGCCTGGAATGTTTTCAAAGCTAGATTAAGCCAAATTCAAAATCGGCATATACCCCTCAGGCACAAACGTAACAGAACCAAGGGCAATCCAGTTTGGCTTACCCCAGAAGTAAGGAGTGCTATACAAGCTAAAAGAAGTGCATTTGGCATTTTGAAGGGATCTTCACTAGATATATCAGAAGGCCTACTAGAATGCAAGAAATTCAGTTAAGAAAAAGGTCAGAGCAGCTAAAAGGGCAAAGGAACTTGATTTAGCTAGACATTGTAATGCAGATAGTAAGAAGTTCTTCAGTTTTTATAAGTTAAGTACAGTTTCCAAAAATATAGGTCCATTTAAGGTAGATGATGTGTTAGTTAGCAAGGACAGTGAAATGGTTGAAGTGCTTAATGATCAGTTTCAATCTGTCTTTACTATCGAGGACCAGAGTAGTATTGCAGCACTTCAGCCTGAGCTAGAGACAGAGGAGATTATAGGAGAGCTAGGTGGCATAAGTAGTGAACTTGTTCTAGAATATCTAAAGAAAGTAAGGCCTAACAAGGCAGAAGGACCTGATGAAATCCATGCTAGACTTTTAAGAGAATCTGAAAGGGAGTTGTCGGTTCCATTAGCCATAATATTTTCTAAATCACTTGCAGATAGTAAAATTCCACTTGATTGGAAAAGAGCAAATGTTGTTCCTATTCATAAAAAGGGAGATAGAAGTAAAGAGGAAAACTATAGACCAGTTAGTCTGACCTCATTAGTCTGCAAGGTGCTTGAATCAATCATCAAAGATAAGATTGTTGAATTCTTGGAGCAAAATGAACTCATCAAGGATACACAGCATGGCTTTAGGAAGGGCCGTTCTTGTTTAACTAATCTTCTGGAGTTTTTGGATGTTGCAACAGATAGCGTTGATCAGGGTAAACAGCTAGATGTAGCTTTTCTTGATTTCAGTAAAGCATTTGACAAAGTCCCCCATACAAGACTGGGGTTGCAACTTAAAATTCATGGGATCAGGGGCAAGATTCTGGATTGGATAGAAACGTGGCTTTCAGGACGCCAGCAAAGGGTTATATTGAATGGGTGCCAATCACAATGGAAGGAGGTTCTCAGTGGGGTTCCACAGGGCTCAGTCCTGGGCCCATTGCTTTTTATAATATTTGTGAATGCAATTGAGAACAGTATAGACAGCAAAGTCTTGAAATTTGCAGACGATCTAAAAGTTGTCAGGATTATTAGAGGAAAACATGATCAGGATGTTTTTCAATCAGATCTGGACAAGCTAGTTGAGTGGTCTGAAGCATGGCAGATGAAATTCAATTTGAGTAAATGTAAGATTATGCACGCTGGACGGGTTAGCAGTAAACATAGGTATGAAATGGGTGGGCAGAAAATGGAGCAGATTGAAAAGGAAAGAGATTTAGGTGTCGTGGTAAACAATAGACTATCAGCGTCAGACCAGGTTGTAGAAGCTAGGAAAAAGGCACTTAGAATGCTAGGGGCCATTAACAGAAATGTTTCCTACAAGAGTGAAAAGGTAATAACAAAACTGTATTGTGCATACGTTAGACCACATTTGGAGTATTGTGTACAAGCCTGGTCTCCAACATATGAGAAAGATTGCTGGTTGTTAGAAAGAGTTCAAAAAAGGGCAACAAAAATGATTAATTGTCTTGGTAGTTTACCTTATGAAGATAGATTAAGGAAATTGGGTATGTTTTCACTTAGATATAGAAGGCTAAGAGGAGATCTAATTGAAGTCTTCAAATTTGTAAATAGTCAGCATTCTGGATATTTAAAGGGTATGTTTGAGTTCAATAGGGAAAATCGAGGTAGAGGTCATCAGCATAAACTCATTATGAAACAAAGTAGGACTAGGCTGCGACAGTCATTTTTCAGTAGAAGGGTTGTAGGACATTGGAATATGCTACCAGGGGATGTCGCTGATGCAGTGACACTTGCTTCCTTCAAAATTAGATTAGATAAATACTTTACAGAGAAGGGATTAGTTCATAAATACTCGTGGGATTAGCCTTCTTTTATGCAGGTAGAGTAAGGTGATTTGAAGGGGCGAGACTGGTGGAGGGGGGGGGGGGGTGGGTGGGTGGGGTGGGGTGCAACCTCGGATGGGCCCAAGAGGCTCTTTGTTGCACTTTTCTTTTATGTCTTTATGTCTTTTATGTCTTTAAGATAATCTATTTAATTTGTTTTCTCTTTCCTTTTCCGTAGTAATTTGCATGCGTCCCTTCACATTTGGTAAGAAGATGAAAACACTCCCAAAATTCAGGGGATTTCTAGGGAAATCGCGCGTAATGTAGATTGTACCTTAAACCTAACGATATTGGAACTCCGCGACTTGAATATAGATTGCTTGCATATTAACCCGGCATTGACTGGTGTCTCAGCAGAAGGCCATTGACTGGGGGTGGGGGGCGTTAAACGCCCCCTGGTTATCTTCCGAACCAATGATCGCAGCGAGACGCGCAAGGCGGCGATCGAAAGCTCTCAATGAGACGAATCTAAACCATGCTCAAAAATGTCAAAGTGAGGTTTAATGTCAGGTCACGGTCAGGTCAAAGGTCAAAATCGGCGTATTTGAGTTTATGGGTCATACTTTCCATCCAAAGCCTTCGATTGCGACCAGTTTCACCCAAAGTGCTGTTAAAGGTATGATACATATCTCGCATGAGCTAAAGTGAAATTGTTGGTCAAGGTCAAGGTCAGGTCACAAAAGGTCACTATGGCCAAAATATCTACGAAAGTCATGCAACACATGTTTTATGAGTTATTTTTCACGTATAATTCGATAGTGATAGTAATTTTACAACCTGACTTCATTTACGTGAAGTAAATGTCAATTTCAGGTCAAGTTCAGGTCACCGTAGTTCAAAATTTGTAATTGTTAAATCTAAACAAAAAAGGAATGTTGCTAGACCAGTTTTGTATCAGAAATACAGTGGTGACATTTATTTGTCTGTATCTAGTCAATAAAAGCAAAAAAAACGCAATTTCAAAATATGACGTCATGAGTTACCCATACTTTAGATGTTATAAGTGAGTCAAAAATGGAGATATCAGTTTGAAATTTGGTATGGTAGTTGCCTATGTATAGTTATCTGACATATCTTCCGGCTTTTTGAATATTTTAGAAAATTTTGATTTTGTGATAATTTCAACACAAAAAACTTTTTGTTTTTGTTTTTGGGGGTCAAAAACATTTTTTTCTCTCACAAATCTGAGATAGCCAGTTTGTAGCCGTTGGAATTTTCTATCTTTGGCGTTTTTTTATTTCATTTTGTTTTAAATGTGGCATTTGTACGGCCTGGCAAAGTTTAGCTGATTTGTGTGTAAAACTCGTGTGTAGTGGTTCCCTAAATTCGCTAGATCTCGAAGACAAATTTCGACGAAATTTCTTCATTTTTGCACACAAGATGTAACCATGATATATAAGAAGGTACCCGAAGTTTCACGTTGATAGCGCTATTAGTTTTCAGCTATTGCGAAAATTCATCAGGAGAGGGGGGGGGGGCGTTAAACGCCCCCCCCCCCCAGTCAATGGCGGGTAACTAAGGATTGATGTATTTGAAGAGGTTTGGAAATGCCGTCAATAGAAACGAGAAAATGAATTAATTTCTATTGCATCAAACTTTTGTCCTAAACAAATGTCAAAGTATCGAATATTTTGTTTAGCTGAGAGACCTACTTTAAAGAATAAGGGGGCGGTCCGTGATAAGTTCTGGCAGAAGTGGCTGAAACTATCCACGAGACGGCAGTACGGATCTTTACCCGATTTTCTTGCGACACATCAAGGCAGTGTGTCCTAGCTTTGAGAAATTAGGGTGGAAAACAACACCCTATTTATACAATTTTTCACTTTTTTCCAGTTTTACCGTGAGTTTTCCACTCCTTATCTTAAAATGTATTGGATAATTGGAGCACTGATACTGATTTATGGATGTGATGATTACGACAGTCTGAGGAGGGAAAGACGGGCAATAATTGGTATAGGTAATAACATGCTGGTGAGCAGGTAATTGTATATTGATAAAGCTGAGTACAATTATGTTTCTTTTGGTTGATTTTTTCACTCCTTATGCTTATTTTTAGCCAGAATTTTCCACTCCTCACCCCAGCTTCAAAGCAACCCTAGGACCCTGCATCAAGGCAGTGTGTGCGCGACCTAAGGTGCAATTGGTGCAATCCCTCAATGAGAATCTTGGCAACCCATGTGCTAATCCTTAACTTCTCAGAAAATGTAGGAAGCAAACTGTCCAGTGTGTTCCCGCTTCGCTGCCATTGGTGTCGTGTTTCAAAGACCGCGTGGTTTCTATGGAAGCAGCACTGTAGCTTGCAAAGAAAACGGAAGAGGCCAAGCAGTTGGGCCATCAGGACTTGATTTGTCCATGCAATTTTCCATGTCATGATTATGCTATACAATTTTCCGGTCGTGTGTTCGGTTACAAACAGCATATCCATATTCTGGGGGCGGCGAGCATGCTCCACACCTCCTCACTGGGTTCCCAATCTCGGGTGAATATTATCCGGGATAATGAGCTGCCGGTTTTGCGAACGCGACATGCCACGATGCTGATAATAGTCGATGGCGGAAACTATTCAGTGGTTATCCCACGACTGAATGCCCGAGAATGCCCCAGCCGTCATTATAATGATCTGCGGTCCCTGGTACCGACTGGCGTCATTAGTATGATCTGCGGTCCCTGGTACCGACTGGCGTCATTAGAATGATCTGCGGTCCCTGGTACCGACTGGCGTCATTAGAATGATCTGCGGTCCCTGGTACCGACTGGCGTCATTATAATGATTGCGGTCCCTGGTACCGACTGGCGTCATTAGTATGATCTGCGGTCCCTGGTACCGACTGGCGTCATTAGTATGATCTGCGGTCCCTGGTACCGACTGGCGTCATTAGAATGATCTGCGGTCCCTGGTACCGAGCACTGGGTGGCATGTGACTGCAGTTGTGGCGCCCTTGAACCCCAACCATCATGATGCTACCGATCATCAGCCATTTCTATCAGCAGCAATTAGCGACCACTGAAGTGACTCAAACCGTGTGACTCAAACCAACCAACCAAAGTGACTCAAACTCAAACCGTGGTTTGCGCGCTTTCAGCACGACTGCCACTATGCCAATTGACGGGCGGACAATCTATATGCAATGTGTGGACGCCGTGTCGTCCTTTTCCATACGTCCTGGTATGTCACCGAATGCTATCGTACATTGATGTACGCAGTGCAAAGCAAACACAAAGGACCCTCATTTTTGGATCCTATGAATAACTTTGTTCTATTGTGGAACAAATGCCAACACCGACTCATTACAATACATTTGCAGAAAATATAGGGAATAAAAAGCGACCAACAGCCGATGTATGCCCTAAACATTGTTACTGGCATGTATACCGCCTATAATCACTGTCTGTCTTCCTCCGCTGCCGCAGTGGGCGAATAGCGCAGTAATAGTGTTTCGCAAGGTTATCGGCCGGCCGTCGCGTCGGCCAGGCAGTGGCGAACCATAGGGACTCATGAGATTAATGGACGTCATTTGTCATTTACGCCAGTGTTGGGCTCGACTGCAACCGACGAGGTGAAGGAAGTCAGTGGCTACTATAGAAGAGGTACAGAGACTCCATATCAATATCGATTTACCGAACACCGCGATATTATTGTGGTATACGCATTACGCATGCATGACCATGCATTGTAATTATATTTGTAACATTCGTAATTATATTTAACACATACGTAATTATATTTGTGCCATTTATTACAGTTTGAGTGGAGGATGCCGTTGTATTATTTTCGTAATAAACGTTCTTCATCTGTTAGCGACATCTGGAACATATCGCCAGACAATAAAGGCGGGTCGAAACCCTGGCGACTGGTGAGATGAACTTTTAGATAATTTGATCGTTGGACATTTTGAACTCAACATTCTGATTTTTTTAGCAACGCGAACTTTGAACATTTTGATCGTTCCCCATTTTGCGTCGGAAGACGTCCGAATTACAAATGACTTGTTTTGGGTTGGTCTTAACCCGCCATTGACGGGGGGGGGGGCGTTTAACGCTCCCCCTGATTCATTTTCGCAATATCTCTAAAAACCAATAGCGCTATCAACGTGAAACTTCGGGTACCTTCTTCTAAATCACGTTTAGGTCTTCTGTGAAAAAATAAAGCAATTTCGTCGAAAAGATTTCGAGTTATAGCGAATGTAGGGACGTCATTGCACACGAGTTTTACACCAAAATCAACTAAATTGTAACAGACCGTACAAATGCCATATTTTGAGCAAAATGCAATCCAGAAACGTCAAAAGATAGCAAATGGCAAGGGTTACAACATGGCTATCTCGTATTCTTGAAAATTAATGTTTTTTGTTTGGTGGGGGGGGGGGGGGTGAAATGCCCACAAAATAAAAATTTCAAAGATTTTCAAAACGCGGGAATACATGTCAGAGAACCACATATGGGAAACTACCATACCAAATTTCAGAATGATATCACCATTTTTGACTGCCTAAAATATCATATAAAAAAAAAAAAGCATCTAAAATATGGGTAACTCGACGTGATATTTACAAATTGCGATTTTGGGCTTTTATTGACCAGATACAGCCAAATAAATGGCACCACTGTATTTCTGAGACAAAACTGGTCTAGAAACATTACTTTTTTATTTATATTTATCAATTAAAAATGTTGACATTCATTGACCTAGACTTGACCTGAACTTGACATTAACTTCACGTAAATGAAGTCAGGTGGTAAAATGACTCACTATCGAATTATACGTGGAAAATAACTCATAAAACATGTGTTGCATGACTTTCGTAGCTATTTTGAGCATAGTGACCATTCGCGACTTGGCCTTGACCTTGACCTTGGCCAGCAATCTCACTTTGGCTCATGTGGGATGTGTATCATACCTTTGGCAGCACTTTGGGTGATCATGGTCGTAATCGAATGCTTTGGATGGAAAGTATGGCCCATAAACTCAAATACGTCTATGTTGACCTTTTACCTGACCGTCACCTGACATTTGACCTCACTTTGAAATTTTTGAGCATGTTTTAGATTCGTCTCATTGAGAGCTTTAGAATGCCGCATTGCGCGCCTCGCTGCTACCATTGATTCGGAAGATAACCAGGGGGTGGTTAACGCCCCCTCCCCCCCCCCCCCCCCCAGTCAATGGCGTTTGGCTGAGACCCCCGTAAATGCCGGGTTAATGATCCCGCACCCCATAGGCGTAGGAACAGGGGGGGGGGGGGGCATGCCCCCTCACTTTTCGGCCATTTTTGGCACCCTGCACCCTGTTGCCCAGTTCACATGTCTACTGCGCGCGTTTACCAGCCTTTTGAGAGACCACGCTGCGTGCCGGATTTGGCTGTTTGTTTTGCCGTGCCAGTTACGGCGGCCGGCGCGATACGTTTCCGTCTTCCGGCGGAACCCGCGAATAATTACCGGTTGGTGGCGACGCTAATTACTCGGCAGTGTCGGCTGGCGTGCTGAGCAGGTTTTAATGAGCGCGCAACGTGCGTGTGCTGTCGCAGAGCTGGCCGCACTGTTCCGTTCTGTGAGGCTTTCAATGAGACTCGCTCGGAGTGTGCTGTCTCTCATGATTTGACTAATGAAGCCTCTGCGTGCTATCCATCTTATTAAAGGGACTGTCCAGTATATATGGCCTTGGACTGTCCCACCTTCCCAAAAGTTGTCAAATGTGCTTGTGGTGCACAATATGAAGTAATTGCTGCCGAACACGATTATGACATTTGTTTCTCGCAAACAGTTCTCAATTTCATAAAAAGTTAAGTTTTAATATTTGGGTTGATGACGTCATATTGAGCTCTATAGAGCTACACAGAAATCCTTTACGCTGTCAAAGTATGGGCACAATTACAGTGTTTAAAAAATACTTTTTGGTTAGGTGTGCAGATGAAATAATTACTTTTGAAGGATGAGAAAATCCAGCATGGAAAATTATGATTTTCAAAGAGAATTTGACCACATAATATTCAATGCGGGAAAATAACTACCCAACTTGCTAATTTTCATCCATTGTTAGAAAAAAATGTCACACAAGTCAGGTATAACCTGATTGTTGGTAACTGTCGCGTTTGCGGGCGTAATCCGATGAGTTTTTATAATTGTGTGAGACTTTTTGGAATATGCCTCCCAAAAAAACACCGTTCTGGATCCGCCAATGCCTATGAGAAACATAATTAATTGTCACAGGGTGACTTGGTCAATATGGAGCAGCAAAACAAAACTATGCCTATATAATTCCCAGTTCCAAATTAAATTGGTTCAAGGAAGCATTTTAATTATCTAAACTAACAGCCGGTGTTGGTGGTATCTCTTAGAACTAGGGGCTCCGCCACAGGGGGAACGGGGTACGAGCCCCCCACCCCCACCCCCCACACACACTGTTTGGACTTCTAACATTACGCATATGGGCGTTGCATGGAAATACTCGACTTCAGAATGCCTCTGCCCCCCCCCCCCCAACTTTCGGAACGTGGCGGAGCTCTTGCTTAGAACTACCTAGGGCAAGCTGACACATACCTGGGTGAAATCAACCTAAAACTTCATCAAATACCATATCAAACAGCAACCAACCAAGTCAGATGTCAACAAGTTGAAAGACCAAGGTCACGACCCAGCCTGAGCCACGCAACTCGAAACGGTGCGATAATACCGGAGACCGAATGATGCCCTACGGTAAATAGAATACTCAACTTTTTGTCTCATCTCAATTCTCATCCTTCTCGCATGGCTGCATAAAACAATTAATAACTTCTTTAAAAAAAACTAGTTTTCCGTTAAAAAAAATCTGACGTATTCAGAAAAGATCAGCGAACAATCGAATGTTTCATTCAGTGAAAATAATTCGGTTTAGGAGATAATTTAAGAAGGTTTCAGTAGGGTGTGCAGCCCACCCAAATATTTGCGTTCAAGCCATCCTCGGAGAGGTACACGGCGATGCAAAAAAAAACAGAATGTGTTTTGTAACAGAATGTGTTGCACTCAGGTTCGCTTGAAATCGGCCGTCATTGCAAGGCATTCTGAAGACAATAATTTAAGCAACTAGACACAATGTTTTTTTTTGCTGAAAACTACTGTATAGGCTCGGAAAACGATGAAGAATTTCCTGGAGTGGTATTGATTTTGCTACGACTCGTAATGAGCATAATATTGAAGAGTTTAGTTGGGTGGCATTTGGGTGGCATTGGGTGGATTTTCTCATCCTTCGGAGGAATTTTGCCGCGGGATGATTTTATAGAGACATATGATGCGCAACTGGTTCGAAACAATATGCAATGTGGCGTGTCTGCTGCCGTAATGCTACATGTATCTGGGATGCTCTGGGAGGGATGTATGTATGTATGTATGTATGTATTCGTAAAAATCTCCACATCGTGGCTCTTCCGATTTCAGAGTCAATACAGTAAACACAATTATAAAAGCACAAATCAATAAACACGTTTAAAATAACTACACTCCATCACCCTTTAGCCATCTCAGTACACCCGCGTGACATAGACCGGGCGACTCGACTATCCTATGCTGAGCAGGTAGACGGTTCCAGGCGGTGGTGGCTCGACATAGAAATGACCGGCGAGCGAGCTCCGTGCGTACGCGTGGAGTTTGCAGCATCATGCTCTGAGCTCTCTGATCCCCGCGTGGTCCGGTCGGACACGTTTGCACGAGGCAACACAAGTGCGCGCAGATGGTCAGGCGACTTCGGCGACCTCAGTATCTGGTAGAGTACCACCAAGTCACGTTCAGTCAGCAGCTTTTCTACTTTAAACCACCCAAGTGACTTTAGAGAGGGCGAAATGTGTTGTGACCTTTTCAGTCCTGCGATGATTCTGGCACCAAAATGTAAAGCCTTCTGTATCCTATACTTTTGAGCTTAGTAATGCTTCTACACTTAATTTCAGTTGGTTATGGCAGATAGGTGCCTTGCCAGGTTACTCTCAATTGTATTGTCTGGCTTGTTTGATCTTGGTCCAAGAGAGAAGCCAGACAGTGTTGTATCAGTATTGAAATGCTGAGCATCATAGCTTTCTTTCCATGGGTGTCGTTTTCTATAGGCCTGGTAGGGCCAGGGCCCTACCAATAATCTCACATTTTAACATTAGGCCTATGGCGTTGCATGGTAAGAATGACCTTAAAATCTATCAAGTTAGCATTTGCATAAAGTCGGCCTACCAATCATTTTCAGGACACAACGCCCCTGTTTCTTTCCTTCCAGCCCAGGTAGTTAACCATTTCAATTGCATGACTTTCAGGTAGTATTGATTCAATGGCTGATTACCTAGATGAATACTGAAATATATGCAGCCTGAAGTGTCCCTCCCTCTTTCTCTCTGTGAAACTTCACTCCACACTTTGCAGGTGTTTGCTCGCAGCTGAGCTCAAAATTGAAATACAAGTCACAGTCTGTGTATTTACAGCATCATATCCACAGTAGCACTTAAGCATTATGAATGTCAATTAATATCAATCATCATTTTGCAATTCAGAGATGAATGAATGTCAATTAATATCCATCATCATTTTGCAATTGTGACAATTATTTCGAGACAATTTTGGCACTTTGAATACAAAACAAAACAACTACCAAACCATTGAAACGTAGCAGATATCTCCAAGGTTCACCTTAACCCGCGCACTGCAGGGGGGGGGGGGGGGTCATTAATTTCCTGTAAATACGACCCAGGGCCTATTTTAACCTGTTAACTGGGGGATTTGTTCCCCGCATTGCCTTGAAATCCCCTTCCCCGTGGACGCAAAAATCCCCCGCAGTCGACGTTAAGAAAAACGCGTTGAGCTCTTTCCACTGGTCCGGTCAACGAATCTTTCGCGATGAGGACCCGACGCCCCCCCCCCCCCCCCCCCCCCCACCCACCTCGCTCAACGACTCTTCGCGCTGACGACCCGACGCCACCCCCCCCCCCCTGCCCCCCCTCCCCGGTCAACAACCTTTCGCTGATGAAACGGAGCGAAATCCCCCCCCCCCCCCCCCACCACAACTAGAAGTCTACATGGATCCATCAGTGGGAATCCCCCCCCCCCCCCCCCAGTGCAAATTCTTTAGAGGAGGCCTTGAAACTACGATTTTATTTCCTGGCTTGCGGTCGTTCGAATGCTACCCATATTGGCCTATTTGTATGCATCCCGTAAGGTCAAGGTAAACCATGTCATGTCACGTTAGGTCAAGGGCCTCCGTGTGATCCAAATATATGGCATCAGTTTGATTTTTATCATCCGAAGGATCATAGGTAACGTTCGTACTATCCATATAAACTCCTAACCCATAATTGGCTTGTATGACGTCACTGCGATCCTAGCTGACATTGGATTTACTAAAAATGTATTCCAGATGTGGCCTAGGTATTAAATTAAATAGCCAAAATTTCAAGTCGCTGTCGTTACACTTTCCAATGCTATCACCGACAAACTAAAGGGAAGTAGAACTACCCCGAATGGTTCGAAAGTGACCGGGGATCCAGCGGTTGCAAGGTTAGATTATTGATTGAATATGTTGCGCTGAACCGCTGAATTATTTAAAAACAGTTATGCCTATACTTCAAGTTGAATGTAGGTATGACATTTTAAATCGATGCGCGCTACATACCGTGTTTTTACTTGTCAATGTAACGCCTGCGTTCATGATTGCTAGTCTTACCCACCGAAGGCAATGACATTGTCTACCTCCCAGGAACCCTTTCACAATAGCCTCTACCCACAGCATCAATTCCCGGCGTGTGTTTTATCATTACCAGTGAATGGAAATTGCCATCGATATCGTTTGACAAACCAACCTTAATACAAATTGGCGAAGGGACGGACACGATTACAGCACAGCGCGCCCGCTGCGTCGGCAGCTGTCGCGACGCGCCGCGTGTAGTGCGGGGAATTCGTTTATGGTAGTTGGTTCCTTCAAAAGTTACCGCCGAAAGTTTGGTGTGTGTTGAGTCGTCAGCAGACTCGTATTTCATCTAGTGTAAATTTGTTTGCTCAGGGGGTGGCCCTGCCCCCGCCTTGGTTACGTCCCTGTACTGAACCATATTTTATATTAAGCTTGCTTCCACTTCACATCACAGCTGTTGTAATCAAGCGAAATCAATCCATTATTATCTCCAACAGACGACCGAGACGTCCACACCTTTGATATCATGGAGGTGGTGGTGTCCGATTCAGAAAACCAGCGACTGCGTCAAATTACCATATTGAAATGGTAGCGCATCGATTGCTTCCTTCGTTTTTTCTTCGAAACAACGGATTTTTGCACTAGAGGGATGCAGCGTAATTCAATTACACAGTGAATACCACAGGTCGCACTGATCAGGGGCATCGTCGATCATTTTTGAGTGTGGGGGGGGGGCTGAAAGGACGACAAAAATGTCCCCCATTTTGTATGCGTGTATTTAAGCCTTTGCAGCACGTTTAATGTTGATTTGATGTCATAGTAGGTACTTGTTATTGAGCGCCGCCAAGCTGCGCGAAATTTGTACGGGTTTGCCTGATCAAACCCAGAAATATAGGCGGTGGACCATGTTAAGTAGCTAAAATGCTATTCACTTCACTCAATGCAGCGTTACGACGAACCGAAGACGATGACGATGGCTCCGATGTGACGCAGCAAAGCGGCATGGAAAGTTAAATTTAGATCGTGGAAAACGAAATTTTAATATTGGAACCAGACCGTGAGTGGAGCTAAGCCTCAGGTAACCAACCCCTTTTCCTGGATGCACATCTCGGTATGATGAACAGTATTGCAATTAATGTAGTTTGTCATATACATTAGCTTCGGATAGTAAAACACCATGGCCGGTGACAGTCAGCGCTCAATAGTACATATGATAATAATTACTGTATACATATGTAATTGTAAAGGCGGCCGCACACTGGGTCATTCGGCGCGCGGAGGCCGCGATATCGCTGCGACTTTCCGCGCATCTGCAGCGACTTTCCGCGTCTGCGTCAGCCGAAACGATTAAAAACGCAAGCTAAACGCGCCGAGTGTCCGCTGGCGGAATGTCGGAAAAAGCTGGTCCGTACGAGCTTTTTCCGCGACTGAACGACGCGGAACCGCGGACAACACAAACGTATCAGGCTAACAGTGGCGAATATATGCAAGATAGAGGTTACAAATTTTGCACAGCATGTTTTTGCCGCTGTGAAATGTATTATGTAAGAGTGTCGTGGTTTTAAGCTTACACCTTCGTCGAAAAATGACCATAATTAAGTTACCTTGGGACAGGCTGTAGGAACAGGATGCGACATGCTGTAGGTCGGCGGGGCGGAATCTCGCGAGCAGACAGCGCCGAATCCGCCGGAATAAGGACGATATTCCGCGGTGTCGTCGCGATTTTCCGCCGCGGCGGATTTTTTTTCTCGCAATGATATCGGCCACGGAATGCGCTGTTTGCGGCCGCCTTTACTCTGACTACCTGGAGTGTGCCTACTGTTTAGGGATGTCAACAATATTCTTTTTACGGTAAGAAGCTATTGGTTTGATTGTTGGATACGATACAATTCACAACTGGAGCCCTTTTAGTTGAATTTTCACTTTATTCTTTTTCTTATTTTTTGTTTCGATATCGTCAAAACGATCGCCACTATAAACAGAGGAAAAAAGATGTTGTGTAAAACAGCGCACCTAAGACAATGAAATTACGGTCACATCATGCAAGATAGAGAGGCAAGTTGTGCACAGCATGTTCTTGCCACTGAACTTTATTATGTGCAAGTTTCGAAGCTCTAAATTGATATCTTCGTCGAAGAATGGCGTCAAAATGGCTATCAAGCGTTGCGAGTAGGGGACAGACGGTACTGTTCGGCTGCTGCTATCAGCGCGCACTAGCTGTGTTGTCGAATTTATATTGGCAGGCGCTAACGATATGCTAGCAAATGTGGATCCATATTTCGGTATTAGCAATGCTTCTAGTGGTGGTAAGCCTTCTGGAGTCTACCCGATAATTGTGTGATTCCATCACGTTCCTGTGGTCTTTGGAATATATCAGCAACTAGGGTGAATATGGAGAAATTAAGTCATGGTTCAATTCAGAAAATTATGGTCTATCTAGACCAGTGTCAATAACCCCAAATGAGCGATATGAGTAGGCAGTAGGCACACTCCCTTTAACAAATAACCGGTAACAGTACAAATAGTTCGAAAGCAGCAAGAGGCAGACCGACTTTTTCCCGCATAAATGGTTCCTGTGCATCTGGAGGAGCCTGTGGGCAGATGGCTTTGGAAGATGGTCCTGGTCTGGTCCCCACTATTACCTCTTTGGTCTAACAAGTTGGTACTGGCGGTCCAGCCTCTCTCCGTGGGGGTATTTTTTTGTGTGGCAAAAAGGTGCACATTTTTTCCTCCGCGGATTTGGGCCGGTCGCCTTATTTTGGTATTCGAGCTTAAAAAATTCACTTTTCAAGTTCACAACATTTATTTTGTGGATTTTTTTTCCGAAAGAACACATTTTTTTCTTCTTATTTTTGTGGGTCAAAAACACAATTTCGAAAATCCGAGATGGTTATTTTGAAGAGAATGTCATTTCCTTTCTTTTGACGTTTTTATTTGCAATTTTCTTCACAACTACTTTCTACGATTGTTCAAACATGTATCGTTTTTCCACCCAAAATGGAATGACATGGCGTCATTAAAACGTCATTATTTCCCAAAATACTACATCAATTTAATTGGAATTGAGTGAGAATACGTAGAAGTGATGCAGCATAAGGTACTGAAAGTTTGACGTTCATATCTATCATAGTTTTCAAGTTATTGAGAAATCCGGGAGGGGGGCAGATTCTGCCACCTCCACCCCCAGCGGGGCGCGGGTTAAGTGTCAACGGGGCTGCTTGAATTGCATCAGGTGCGCTGTGTTGTCTATCATTGAAAGAAAGGGATACATACCAACTTAATTCAATCACTCGAGAGAAGAAAAAACATCCGTCTTCATGAAGGTTTCTCCTAAGATCATTGTTTTTCACGTTCAGTGCAGGGAACGCGCGGGGGGAGGGGACATACTTGTATTGAATGCCCGTCTCAGATTCCTGTGGAGGGGGGGGGGGGGGGGAGGGGGTCCGAGCTAAAATTAGCCTGCCTACGCATTGCTATTTATCATGAAGGTATGTAATATGTTTCCTGCACTCTATCTTTTGCGAATATGTACAAAACTTTTATGAACAATCAACAGGCATTTGAAAAAGTGCATTGAAATCGGCAGTTTTGTTTCTCCCCGGACCTTAGTGCTCTCGACTTATTTATTTTAAAAAAAACATGAATGTTTTCCCCGTTAATTTTCAACATACAGGTATTCAGTGCATTGCAATGCACAAATGAAACATTTATCTGAACCGTTTTCCCATAATCAATCAATAAACATTTCAGAAAACCGTGATGCATTCGGCGGAATTACTTGGCCCCCTACGACGACGTATTTAGTGTATGCGATTTGTTGAGAGGTAATTCAACGAGAGTTATTCAACGTTGAACAGATTGAAAGAAAGACGTAAATATTGAAAGAAACAGATGGAAAGAAAGCGCGATATGTCGCGCTTCTAATAGTGAAGGGAAACACCGATCATGAGCTCCGAAAGAAGTATATGTATTTTGTTTTAATTCCCCCCCCCCAAAAAAAAACAATCGCAATATAAAAAGTTGTGATTTTATTTGTAAATTGAGACTCCATCAATTGTATACCATACATGTTGCATAAGATAATGCAGAAAAAATCGATCAAAGGGTGAATATTTCCCTTTAACCTTCGCCCTACGGGGGGGGGGGGGGCTGGCAGCCCCCCCCCCCTGAGGTTTTTCTTGAATAACTTTTGACACATGCAGTGCATCTTGCTGAAATTTTCGGTAACTGAGTTTACAACAATTATACGTATGCTGAAAAAAGTGTTGAAATGGGTTGAGAAATTTGGGAAATAATGACGTTTTGATGACGTCATGTTGGTAAAAATAGAAATATTTGAAAAATCGTTGAAAACAGAGTTTCAAAACAAATTGCAAACGCGAATTACCAAAGATACAAAATGGCATTTTCTTTAAAATGGCAATCTCGGATTTGCAAAATTTTGGGCTTTTGACCCCTAAAAAAAAAGTTTTAAAAAAAATCCCCACAAAATCAAAATTTTCAAAGATATTCCAAAAACCGGAATATATGTGAGAGAACTGAGTATGGACAATACTCAAACCAAATTGCAAAGCAATATCTTCATTTTTGACTGAGTGATGGCTCCCTAAGTGTAAGAAACTGATGACGTCATTTTTACAAATAACTTTTTTTTTACTTTTTTTTAACAAGATACGAACAAATAATTACCTTTTCTGTATCTCTGAGCTAAAACTGGTCTAGGAACATGCCTTTTTATTTACATTTATCAATTTCTAATTTTGAGGTTTTCTGAAGAGCAAAATCGCTGTTCTGGACGTGGTAAATCCGAGGTCATTCACTTGACCTGGAAGGTCACCCATTGACCTGAAACCTAAAAATCGCATACTGTTAGATTCCTCTCATGACAGGCAACAGGCTGGTTCTTACCGTATTGCTCTAAGTTGCTTGGTTTGGAAGTTAACAGGGGGGCTGTCAGGCCCCCCCCCCCCCCCCCTGTAGGTCGAAGGTGAAAAGGCTCCCGTAGGGCGAGGGTTAAGGATTTTCTATGATTTATCACTGGTACTGTGAACTTACTGATTCCAAATTGAAAACGTTCGCGGTCGAAGTTGTCGATTAATTTCTACCGGCTGCGATTCAGACATTTGGGCCAGTGTGACCAACTCATACGTCGACTGATTACTTTAACTTCGCAGGCCTCACCAGCATCAACTTCGCAGGCCTCACCAGCATCAAATGTACAAGCCACAATGTCTTCATTGACATTCGTAATCCAAGTGGTTCCAGCCAGCATTCAGCTACCCTTTGTTGACAGCCGATTTTGTTGAACTAGTTCATTCAATCTATTCCACCTTGATACCACCCAGCGAGCGTGGTATCTCGCTGCGAGCGTGGTATCTCGCTGCGAGCGTGGTACCTCGCTGCGAGCGTGGTATCTCGCTGCGAGCGTAGTATCTCGCTGCGAGCGTGGTATCTCGCTGCGAGCGTGGTATCTCGCTGCGAGCGTGGTATCTCGCTGCGAGCGTGGTATCTCGCTGCGAGCGTGGTATCTCGCTGCGAGCGTGGTATCTCGCTGCGAGCGTGGTATCTCACTGCGAGCGTGGTATCTCGCTGCGAGCGTGGTATTTCGCTGCGAGCGTGGTATCTCGCTGCGAGCGTGATATCTCGCTGCGAGCGTGGTATCTCGCTGCGAGCGTGGTATCTCGCTGCGAGCGTGGTATCTCGCTGCGAGCGTGGTATCTCGCTGCGAGCGTGGTATCTCGCTGCGAGCGTGGTATCTCGCTGCGAGCATGGTATCTCGCTGCGAGCGTGATATCTCGCTGCGAGCGTGGTATCTCGCTGCGAGCGTGGTATCGAGCGTGGTCCGTGGGTCGGGTACATCAAACGCTGTAGTATTCTACTGCAACACGATGGCTTTATTTTGCACTGACATGTCACATGCACTGCATTTTGTATGCTGAGTACATGACAGTTCTATTGTCGCGGACTTATTGAACCCGGAAGTCGGGTCAGGAGCTGAACCGCCAGGTTAGGTTCCGTACCAGGCCCCCCCCCCCCCCCTCCCCTCCTCCCCCTCGTGTTGTCACTGAAACCGCACAGTGCTGACTGCCGCGCTGTGTTTTACAGCTGGCAAACACCAACACGATAGTCGATAATGACAATGCGGGCACAAAGCTGAAATATTATTACCTTTCAATAGTGCATTTTCCAAAATATATCATGATCTGACAGTACTAATGACGCTTTACCACGTTGCCACTTCTGTTAGCCCTGCTATTGCCCTGCCGCTACTATCGGAGAGGTATCTACCAATCAAATACTCTCCGCAGCATCCGTCGTCGTATCGCTGGATGACCGAACCAAATACGTTTGCTCGTACCTTCCGGCTGTCAGCAGCCGTCAACAACTGCCGCACATCTATATGGCGTCCATTGCGTTACGTGCGTCATATGTCTCAAAGAGCCGGACATATTCAGCACTTGGCTGAATTGCGGCGAGTGTTGTGTGGACAGGACAGGCGATTATTGTAGCCGCTTTTTTATGAACCAATCTGAGTATTGGCCGTACCACTGTCCGGCCAGTGGACGTGTGTGTGTGTGTGTGTGTGTGTGTGTGTGTGTGTGTGTGTGTGTGTGTGTGTGTGTGTGTGTGTGTGTGTGTGTGTGTGTGTGTGTGTGTGTGTGTGTGTGTGTGTGTGTGTGTGTGTGTGTGTGTGTGTGTGTGTGTGTGTGTGTGTGTGTGTGTGTGTGTGTGTGTGTGTGTGTGTGTGTGTGTGTGTGTGTGTGTGTGTGTGTGTGTGTGTGTGTGTGTGTGTGTGTGTGTGTGTGTGTGTGTGTGTGTGTGTGTGTGTGTGTGTGTGTGTGTGTGTGTGTGTGTGTGTGTGTGTGTGTGTGTGTGTGTGTGTGTGTGTGTGTGTGTGTGTGTGTGTGTGTGTGTGTGTGTGTGTGTGTGTGTGTGTGTGTGTGTGTGTGTGTGTGTGTGTGTGTGTGTGTGTGTGTGTGTGTGTGTGTGTGTGTGTGTGTGTGTGTGTGTGTGTGTGTGTGTGTGTGTGTGTGTGTGTGTGTGTGTGTGTGTGTGTGTGTGTGTGTGTGTGTGTGTGTGTGTGTGTGTGTGTGTGTGTGTGTGTGTGTGTGTGTGTGTGTGTGTGTGTGTGTGTGTGTGTGTGTGTGTGTGTGTGTGTGTGTGTGTGTGTGTGTGTGTGTGTGTGTGTGTGTGTGTGTGTGTGTGTGTGTGTGTGTGTGTGTGTGTGTGTGTGTGTGTGTGTGTGTGTGTCTGTGTGTCTGTGTGTCTGTGTGTCTGTGTGTCTGTGTGTCTGTGTGTCTGTGTGTCTGTGTGTCTGTGTGTCTGTGTGTCTGTGTGTCTGTGTGTCTGTGTGTCTGTGTGTCTGTGTGTCTGTGTGTCTGTGTGTCTGTGTGTCTGTGTGTCTGTGTGTCTGTGTGTCTGTGTGTCTGTGTGTCTGTGTGTCTGTGTGTCTGTGTGTCTGTGTGTCTGTGTGTCTGTGTGTCTGTGTGTCTGTGTGTCTGTGTGTCTGTGTGTCTGTGTGTCTGTGTGTCTGTGTGTCTGTGTGTCTGTGTGTCTGTGTGTCTGTGTGTCTGTGTGTCTGTGTGTCTGTGTGTCTGTGTGTCTGTGTGTCTGTGTGTCTGTGTGTCTGTGTGTCTGTGTGTCTGTGTGTCTGTGTGTCTGTGTGTCTGTGTGTCTGTGTGTCTGTGTGTCTGTGTGTCTGTGTGTCTGTGTGTCTGTGTGTCTGTGTGTCTGTGTGTCTGTGTGTCTGTGTGTCTGTGTGTCTGTGTGTCTGTGTGTCTGTGTGTCTGTGTGTCTGTGTGTCTGTGTGTCTGTGTGTCTGTGTGTCTGTGTGTCTGTGTGTCTGTGTGTCTGTGTGTCTGTGTGTCTGTGTGTCTGTGTGTCTGTGTGTCTGTGTGTCTGTGTGTCTGTGTGTCTGTGTGTCTGTGTGTCTGTGTGTCTGTGTGTCTGTGTGTCTGTGTGTCTCTGTGTGTCTGTGTGTCTGTGTGTCTGTGTGTCTGTGTGTCTGTGTGTCTGTGTGTCTGTGTGTCTGTGTGTCTGTGTGTCTGTGTGTCTGTGTGTCTGTGTGTCTGTGTGTCTGTGTGTCTGTGTGTCTGTGTGTCTGTGTGTCTGTGTGTCTGTGTGTCTGTGTGTCTGTGTGTCTGTGTGTCTGTGTGTCTGTGTGTCTGTGTGTCTGTGTGTCTGTGTGTCTGTGTGTCTGTGTGTCTGTGTGTCTGTGTGTCTGTGTGTCTGTGTGTCTGTGTGTCTGTGTGTCTGTGTGTCTGTGTGTCTGTGTGTCTGTGTGTCTGTGTGTCTGTGTGTCTGTGTGTCTGTGTGTCTGTGTGTCTGTGTGTCTGTGTCTGTGTGTCTGTGTGTCTGTGTGTCTGTGTGTCTGTGTGTCTGTGTGTCTGTGTGTCTGTGTGTCTGTGTGTCTGTGTGTCTGTGTGTCTGTGTGTCTGTGTGTCTGTGTGTCTGTGTGTCTGTGTGTCTGTGTGTCTGTGTGTCTGTGTGTCTGTGTGTCTGTGTGTCTGTGTGTCTGTGTGTCTGTGTGTCTGTGTGTCTGTGTGTCTGTGTGTCTGTGTGTCTGTGTGTCTGTGTGTCTGTGTGTCTGTGTGTCTGTGTGTCTGTGTGTCTGTGTGTCTGTGTGTCTGTGTGTCTGTGTGTCTGTGTGTCTGTGTGTCTGTGTGTCTGTGTGTCTGTGTGTCTGTGTGTCTGTGTGTCTGTGTGTCTGTGTGTCTGTGTGTCTGTGTGTCTGTGTGTCTGTGTGTCTGTGTGTCTGTGTGTCTGTGTGTCTGTGTGTCTGTGTGTCTGTGTGTCTGTGTGTCTGTGTGTCTGTGTGTCTGTGTGTCTGTGTGTCTGTGTGTCTGTGTGTCTGTGTCTGTGTGTCTGTGTGTCTGTGTGTCTGTGTGTCTGTGTGTCTGTGTGTCTGTGTGTCTGTGTGTCTGTGTGTCTGTGTGTCTGTGTGTCTGTGTGTCTGTGTGTCTGTGTGTCTGTGTGTCTGTGTGTCTGTGTGTCTGTGTGTCTGTGTGTCTGTGTGTCTGTGTGTCTGTGTGTCTGTGTGTCTGTGTGTCTGTGTGTCTGTGTGTCTGTGTGTCTGTGTGTCTGTGTGTCTGTGTGTCTGTGTGTCTGTGTGTCTGTGTGTCTGTGTGTCTGTGTGTCTGTGTGTCTGTGTGTCTGTGTGTCTGTGTGTCTGTGTGTCTGTGTGTCTGTGTGTCTGTGTGTCTGTGTGTCTGTGTGTCTGTGTGTCTGTGTGTCTGTGTGTCTGTGTGTCTGTGTGTCTGTGTGACTGTGTGTCTGTGTGTCTGTGTGTCTGTGTGTCTGTGTGTCTGTGTGTCTGTGTGTCTGTGTGTCTGTGTGTCTGTGTGTCTGTGTGTCTGTGTGTCTGTGTGTCTGTGTGTCTGTGTGTCTGTGTGTCTGTGTGTCTGTGTGTCTGTGTGTCTGTGTGTCTGTGTGTCTGTGTGTCTGTGTGTCTGTGTGTCTGTGCGTCTGTGTGTCTGTGTGTGTCTGTGTGTGTCTGTGTGTGTCTGTGTGTGTCTGTGTGTGTCTGTGTGTGTCTGTGTGTGTCTGTGTGTGTCTGTGTGTGTCTGTGTGTGTCTGTGTGTGTCTGTGTGTGTCTGTGTGTGTCTGTGTGTGTCTGTGTGTGTCTGTGTGTGTCTGTGTGTGTCTGTGTGTGTCTGTGTGTGTCTGTGTGTGTCTGTGTGTGTCTGTGTGTGTCTGTGTGTGTCTGTGTGTGTCTGTGTGTGTCTGTGTGTCTGTGTGTGTCTGTGTGTGTCTGTGTGTGTCTGTGTGTGTCTGTGTGTGTCTGTGTGTGTCTGTGTGTGTCTGTGTGTGTCTGTGTGTGTCTGTGTGTGTCTGTGTGTGTCTGTGTGTGTCTGTGTGTGTCTGTGTGTGTCTGTGTGTGTCTGTGTGTGTCTGTGTGTGTCTGTGTGTGTCTGTGTGTGTCTGTGTGTGTCTGTGTGTGTCTGTGTGTGTCTGTGTGTGTCTGTGTGTGTCTGTGTGTGTCTGTGTGTGTCTGTGTGTGTCTGTGTGTGTCTGTGTGTGTCTGTGTGTGTCTGTGTGTGTCTGGTGTGTCTGTGTGTGTCTGTGTGTGTCTGTGTGTGTCTGTGTGTGTCTGTGTGTGTCTGTGTGTGTCTGTGTGTGTCTGTGTGTGTCTGTGTGTGTCTGTGTGTGTCTGTGTGTGTCTGTGTGTGTCTGTGTGTGTCTGTGTGTGTCTGTGTGTGTCTGTGTGTGTCTGTGTGTGTCTGTGTGTGTCTGTGTGTGTCTGTGTGTGTCTGTGTGTGTCTGTGTGTGTCTGTGTGTGTCTGTGTGTGTCTGTGTGTGTCTGTGTGTGTCTGTGTGTGTCTGTGTGTGTCTGTGTGTGTCTGTGTGTGTCTGTGTGTGTCTGTGTGTGTCTGTGTGTGTCTGTGTGTGTCTGTGTGTGTCTGTGTGTGTCTGTGTGTGTCTGTGTGTGTCTGTGTGTGTCTGTGTGTGTCTGTGTGTGTCTGTGTGTGTCTGTGTGTGTCTGTGTGTGTCTGTGTGTGTCTGTGTGTGTCTGTGTGTGTCTGTGTGTGTCTGTGTGTGTCTGTGTGTGTCTGTGTGTGTCTGTGTGTGTCTGTGTGTGTCTGTGTGTGTCTGTGTGTGTCTGTGTGTGTCTGTGTGTGTCTGTGTGTGTCTGTGTGTGTCTGTGTGTGTCTGTGTGTGTCTGTGTGTGTCTGTGTGTGTCTGTGTGTGTCTGTGTGTGTCTGTGTGTGTCTGTGTGTGTCTGTGTGTGTCTGTGTGTGTCTGTGTGTGTCTGTGTGTGTCTGTGTGTGTCTGTGTGTGTCTGTGTGTGTCTGTGTGTGTCTGTGTGTGTCTGTGTGTGTCTGTGTGTGTCTGTGTGTGTCTGTGTGTGTCTGTGTGTGTCTGTGTGTGTCTGTGTGTGTCTGTGTGTGTCTGTGTGTGTCTGTGTGTGTCTGTGTGTGTCTGTGTGTGTCTGTGTGTGTCTGTGTGTGTCTGTGTGTGTCTGTGTGTGTCTGTGTGTGTCTGTGTGTGTCTGTGTGTGTCTGTGTGTGTCTGTGTGTGTCTGTGTGTGTCTGTGTGTGTCTGTGTGTGTCTGTGTGTGTCTGTGTGTGTCTGTGTGTGTCTGTGTGTGTCTGTGTGTGTCTGTGTGTGTCTGTGTGTGTCTGTGTGTGTCTGTGTGTGTCTGTGTGTGTCTGTGTGTGTCTGTGTGTGTCTGTGTGTGTCTGTGTGTGTCTGTGTGTGTCTGTGTGTGTCTGTGTGTGTCTGTGTGTGTCTGTGTGTGTCTGTGTGTGTCTGTGTGTGTCTGTGTGTGTCTGTGTGTGTCTGTGTGTGTCTGTGTGTGTCTGTGTGTGTCTGTGTGTGTCTGTGTGTGTCTGTGTGTGTCTGTGTGTGTCTGTGTGTGTCTGTGTGTGTCTGTGTGTGTCTGTGTGTGTCTGTGTGTGTCTGTGTGTGTCTGTGTGTGTCTGTGTGTGTCTGTGTGTGTCTGTGTGTGTCTGTGTGTGTCTGTGTGTGTCTGTGTGTGTCTGTGTGTGTCTGTGTGTGTCTGTGTGTGTCTGTGTGTGTCTGTGTGTGTCTGTGTGTGTCTGTGTGTGTCTGTGTGTGTCTGTGTGTGTCTGTGTGTCTGTGTGTGTGTGTGTGTGTGTGTGTGTGTGTGTGTGTGTGTGTGTGTGTCTGTGTGTGTGTGTGTGTGTGTGTGTGTGTGTCTGTGTGTGTGTGTCTGTGTGTGTGTGTCTGTGTGTGTGTGTCTGTGTGTGTCTGTGTGTGTGTGTGTCTGTGTGTGTGTGTGTCTGTGTGTGTGTGTGTCTGTGTGTGTGTGTGTCTGTGTGTGTGTGTGTCTGTGTGTGTGTGTGTCTGTGTGTGTGTGTGTCTGTGTGTGTGTGTGTCTGTGTGTGTGTGTGTCTGTGTGTGTGTGTCTGTGTCTGTGTGTGTGTGTCTGTGTGTGTGTGTCTGTGTGTGTGTGTCTGTGTGTGTGTGTCTGTGTGTGTGTGTCTGTGTGTGTGTGTGTCTGTGTGTGTGTGTCTGTGTGTGTGTGTCTGTGTGTGTGTGTCTGTGTGTGTGTGTCTGTGTGTGTGTGTCTGTGTGTGTGTGTCTGTGTGTGTGTGTCTGTGTGTGTGTGTCTGTGTGTGTGTGTCTGTGTGTGTGTGTCTGTGTGTGTGTGTCTGTGTGTGTGTGTCTGTGTGTGTGTGTCTGTGTGTGTGTGTCTGTGTGTGTGTGTCTGTGTGTGTGTGTCTGTGTGTGTGTGTGTCTGTGTGTGTGTGTCTGTGTGTGTGTGTCTGTGTGTGTGTGTCTGTGTGTGTGTGTCTGTGTGTGTGTGTCTGTGTGTGTGTGTCTGTGTGTGTGTGTGTCTGTGTGTGTATGTGTCTGTGTGTGTGTGTGTCTGTGTGTGTGTGTCTGTGTGTGTGTGTGTCTGTGTGTGTGTGTGTCTGTGTGTGTGTGTGTCTGTGTGTGTGTGTGTCTGTGTGTGTGTGTGTCTGTGTGTGTGTGTGTCTGTGTGTGTGTGTGTCTGTGTGTGTGTGTGTCTGTGTGTGTGTGTGTCTGTGTGTGTGTGTGTCTGTGTGTGTGTGTGTCTGTGTGTGTGTGTGTCTGTGTGTGTGTGTCTGTGTGTGTGTGTCTGTGTGTGTGTGTCTGTGTGTGTGTGTCTGTGTGTGTGTGTCTGTGTGTGTGTGTCTGTGTGTGTGTGTGTCTGTGTGTGTGTGTGTCTGTGTGTGTGTGTGTATGTGTGTGTGTGTGTGTCTGTGTGTGTGTGTGTCTGTGTGTGTGTGTGTCTGTGTGTGTGTGTCTGTGTGTGTGTGTCTGTGTGTGTGTGTGTCTGTGTGTGTGTGTGTCTGTGTGTGTGTGTCTGTGTGTGTGTGTCTGTGTGTGTGTCTGTGTGTGTGTGTCTGTGTGTGTGTGTCTGTGTGTGTGTGTCTGTGTGTGTGTGTCTGTGTGTGTGTGTCTGTGTGTGTGTGTCTGTGTGTGTGTGTCTGTGTGTGTGTGTCTGTGTGTGTGTGTCTGTGTGTGTGTGTCTGTGTGTGTGTGTCTGTGTGTGTGTGTATGTGTGTGTGTGTGTGTGTGTGTCTGTGTGTGTGTGTCTGTGTGTGTGTGTCTGTGTGTGTGTGTCTGTGTGTGTGTGTCTGTGTGTGTGTGTATCTGTGTGTGTGTGTGTCTGTGTGTGTGTGTCTGTGTGTGTGTGTCTGTGTGTGTGTGTCTGTGTGTGTGTGTCTGTGTGTGTGTGTCTGTGTGTGTGTGTCTGTGTGTGTGTGTGTGTCTGTGTGTGTGTGTGTCTGTGTGTGTGTGTGTCTGTGTGTGTGTGTGTCTGTGTGTGTGTGTGTCTGTGTGTGTGTGTGTCTGTGTGTGTGTGTGTCTGTGTGTGTGTGTGTCTGTGTGTGTGTGTCTGTGTGTGTGTGTCTGTGTGTGTGTGTCTGTGTGTGTGTGTCTGTGTGTGTGTGTCTGTGTGTGTGTCTGTGTGTGTGTGTGTCTGTGTGTGTGTGTGTGTCTGTGTGTGTGTGTCTGTGTGTGTGTGTGTCTGTGTGTGTGTGTCTGTGTGTGTGTGTGTGTGTCTGTGTGTG
>JAXIVJ010007014.1:0-15000 GCA_036785665.1 Chirona hameri
TCTTTCGGGTATATTGTAACACCCTGACGAAGGGTGCTACAATATACGCGAAAGTTCCGCTTTTAATATTTGTATTGTGGAGTAAGTCCTCTTTGTATTTAATCTTCATCTGCGATATCTACGTGCTTTGACCCTTCCGGTCTCACCAGAGACTCCTCTGACCTTCCAAGAAGCCCCTCTTGTGTGTCAAGGGGCCCATTCGGCCTGTTCAGAGGTCCTTCCGACCTGGCCAGGGACTGCACTGGCTGCTTTGTCGCCCTGCCGACATGCTCAGGGGCAGGGGCGGCGGATTGCGGGGCGCAGGGTACCCAAAATCCCCCCTCAAATGAAAATCCTGGGGAGGGGAAGGGTCATGTTGCCCCCAGATTGAGCAGGCTAAAATCTGGGGGGGGGGGAACTACCCTTTCCCCCCAGGATTTTCGACTGGGGGGGGGGGGGAATTTTGGGTACCCTGCCCCCGCAATCCGCCGCCCCTGCTCAGGGGCCCCTCCAGTCTGGCTAGGAACTCATCCGGCATGTTCAAGGGGCCTTCCGACCGGCCCAGGGACCCTTGCGGTCTAGCCAGGGGCCCCTCTGACTTGCCCAGGAGCCCCTCCGATCGGCCCAGCGACTCTTCTGGTCGGCCTGCGCTGGCTGCTTTGTCGCTCTTGCCGACATGCTCAAGGGGCCCTCCGACCTGCCCTGGAACCCCTCCGTGCTGGCCAGGGGCCACTTCGGCATGTTCAGGGGCCATTCTTACCCGCCCAGGGGTCCTTTCGGTCTGATCAGGGGCCCCTCCGAACTGCGCAGGGGCCCTTTTAACTTTCCAGGGGCCATATGGTCTCTCCAGGGGCCCTTTAACCTTCTAAGGGGCCCTTCCGACCTAGCAAGGGACTGCGCTGGCTGCTTTGTCGCCTTCCGACATGCTCCGAGGGTCCTCCGACCTGCCCTGGGGCCCCTCCGTGCTGGCTAGGGGCTCATTCGGCATGTTCAGGGGCCCTTCTGACCCACCTAGGGGCCCTTTCGGTCTGGTCAGGGCCCCTCTGACCTGCACAGGGGCCCTCTTAACTTCCCAGGGGCCCTCTTAACTTCCCAGAGGCCCTCTTAACTTCCCAGGGGGCCCTCTGGTCTGTCCAGGGGCCCTCCAACCTGCTCAGGGGCCCTTATGACCTGGCAAAGGACTGCGCTGGCCGCTGTCGCCCTGTCGACATGCTCAGGGGCCTCTCAACCTGCCCAGGGACCCCTCTGTGCTGGCTAGGGGCCCATTCGACGTGTTCAGGGGGCCCATTCGATGTGTTCAGGGGCCCATTCGCCGTGCTCAGGGGGCCCTCTGACCCGCTCAGGGGCCCTTTCGGTCTTGCCAGGGGCCTCTCTGACACGCACAGGGCTCTTTTGAACGTCCAAGGGGCCCTCTGGTCTTTCAGAGAGGGCCCTGGTGGCCCTAAAGGGCCTCTGAAGTCCGCTAAACTCTCTAAAGACCACGCTTCGTGTAGTAAAGAGCCTATGATACCGCGCCTCGCGCGCCAAAAAGGGCCCTCCTGGCCTCTAGGGGGGGGGGGGGGGGGCGGGCGCCCCCGCCGCCCTCCCCTTGGCTACGTGCCTGGCTCACGAGGACTGGCGGCTGTGTTGTGTCCTGTCAGACTGTGGAGCGGGATTGAGTAGTTTGTCAGCCGCGGGGTCCTGTGTCCACGGCTCAGGACCGGCGGCTGTGTTGTGCCCTGTCGGACTGTGGAGCGTGGCTGAGGAGAGTGAAAGCTTGCGGAATACGGTCCCCGATTCAGGCGGTTTCTACGCCGGATGAACAGTCGCCGATTAAAGACCGCAACGGTGACGGGTAGACGATCCCGGTTCAGGTAGCTACGGCGGCGGGTGAACAGTCCTCGGTTCGAGCGGCGGGTGGACGGGTCCCAGTTCCGGTGGCTCCGGCGGCGGATGGAGGTTCGGGCGGCTTGATACCAATTTGTGAGTCGCAATTCAGTATATTATACGGCCACGTCGATACGTGTCTGATAGTCGCCATTCAAACCAGTTTTGATGTAGGGGAAGTATCAGCAAACCGGCGTAACCGTCTACAGCGCCCGCAAGATGGCGCACCGTGCCATGTATTGTGAGGCGTGAGGGGAGTATAGGCACCAATGACGTCACGCTAATGTTAAACGAAAATGGCGCTAAAATTGCCGGACGGTTCTACCTCTCTTATACGGCCCTGAAGATATATACCAAGGAACGCATCGCAGTTTCATCGTCTTGATTTCTCTTCAAAATAATAATGTGCCACATTTCATACAGTACCGCCTTGGACAGATCGGCTCGAAAAATAAATACGTATACAAATATAGATGACATCCTAACGAACCGCTTTTTAAAAATATAATACCGAATGCTGCCGCCGATTTTGCCCATTTCATAGACTCAACCCTAATATTAATAGTTTCGTTCATGGCTTATATAGTTTCGTTCATGGCTTATTCGTTCATGGCAATATATGCTGCTTCGGTGGCTTTTCTATTTTCTCTATTTTTGCAGGAGGCCAAAATCCCGGCTCCATTCCAATTTGGCAAATGGTTGGTTTTCTCTGCATGGACTACAAACGCGCTGTGTTCCATGTAGTTTCGAATGTCTCGTTTATGTTCTTTAAATCTTGTTTCAATCCCCCTCCCAGTTTCACCTATATATGCTTTATTACAAGCCCCGCATAAACGACACTCTTGTCCTGAGTCTTTTCTTGCTTCTTTTTTGCCAACATATCACCCACCTTTTCCCCAGACGTAAATGCTACTTTAAAGCCCGTTGTTTCGAGCTGGCTAGCAATCGTTTCGGCTGGCCTCGAAATCGGTATCGTTAAGTATCGTTCGTCCTTTTTCTTTGTCTTCCCTACCGTATATTTTTTTCTTCGTATATTTAAAGTTTTTTTAAAAAATTTAGCAGAAATCCCTTCGGATATTTTAGCCTTGTAAAAGATGAAACTATATGCTCAATCTCTTCATCGAGGTATTCTTTACTACAAATGCGAAAAGCTCTCAGAAAAAAACCCTAAAATTACTCCCCGTTTTACTCTGTCACTGTAACCCGAGTAAAAATGCACATAACATTCCTTGTTCGTCGGTTTTCGATAGACTTTGAATTTTACCTGATCCTGATGCATGATTTCGGTGTCAAGGAAAATCAATGATGGTCCATAGCTTTTTTTCGAGAGTGAATTGAATTTTGGAATCAGCTGAGTTTAGGGCGTGGAGTTTCTCTTCTAAGTTCATGCTTTTTGGCACTACAAGAATGTCATCAACGTAACGAGCCCAGATTACATCCCTTCCCATGATCCCCTGATAGTGATGCTTTTCTAACCATTCCATGAACAAACATGCAGCAACAGGGCTCAATGGGGACCCCATCGCAAGGCCGCTGTGCTGGAAGTATTCCTCATAATTGAACGTAAATCCCCCAAAGTTCATGCATATAGCTAATAATTTTAAATATTCTGCTTTCGGCAAAGGCAGCTGGTCAGCATCGATATTGTCCATCACGGTTTGAATGGCTTTTAGTGCACTTTCTACTGAAACATTTGTAAATAAGGATTTAACATCGAAACTAGCCAGACACTTATCTGTAAAGTCCACGTCTTTGATTCTCTCCATGAGGTCGTCCGTGTTTCGAAGATGGGAGTCGTTGATGGCACCCAGAGAACTTGACAGCGGTCTTGCCAGCACCTTCGCAAGTCGATGTGGGGCACTGCCAATCCCTGACGTAATGGGGCGCATCGGGATGTTCGTCTTATGTAGCTTTGGGAGGCCGCGCATTCGTGGAGCAGTGGGTGCCTCTTCTAGCAGGTGAACTAGTTGTTTTCCTTTTTTCTGAGGTTTTCAGTAGTTTTCTTGCCTCTTGGTTGAATTTCTTGCTGAGTTTTTATATTTATCCCGGAGCTTTCTTCTCATATGTCTCAGAGTCTTCGAGCAGTTCCTTCATTTTGCTTATGTATTCATCCTTGTCTATAATAACAACTCCGCCTCCCTTATCGGCCTGAGTGATAACCACTGATGAGTCATTGGATAAAGTTCTCAAAGAAACCATATATCGTTGAGGTAATCTATCGGGTTCTTTATCGGCTAGAGCTTTGCAGCACATCAGTAATCCCTGTATGAAACCCTTTTCAATGTCATCTTCGTTCCATTTGTAATTTCGGCGAACGTGATCCACGTATTGGTTTTTGTCCCTTCCTGTGTCGAACTTGAACCCGAGAGCTAGCGCCTATTTTTAACATTCACTTAACATTCGTGATGAGAGATTTGTGATGATTTCTATGTTTACCGATTTCGAGGCCAGCCGAAACGATTGCTAGCCAGCTCGAAACAACGGGCTTTAAAGTAGTATTTACGTCTGGGAAAAAGGTGGGTGATATGTTGGCAAAAAAGAAGCAAGAAAAGACTCAGGACAAGAGTGTCGTTTATAAAGTACCATGCGGGGCTTGTAATAAAGCATATATAGGTGAAACTGGGAGGGGGATTGAAACAAGATTTAAAGAACATAAACGGGACATTCGAAACTACATGGAACACAGCGCGTTTGTAGTCCATGCAGAGAAAACCAACCATTTGCCAAATTGGAATGGAGCCGGGATTTTGGCCTCCTGCAAAAATAGAGAAAATAGAAAAGCCACCGAAGCAGCATATATTGCCATGACGAAACTATTAATATTAGGGTTGGGTCTATGAAATGGGCAAAATCAGCGGCAGCATTCGGTATTAGATAAAAGCGGTTCGTTAGGATGTCATCTATATTTGTATACGTATTTATTTTTCGAGACGATCTGTCCAAGGCGGTACTGTATGAAATGTGTCACATGATTATTTTAAAGATAAATCAAGACGATGAAACTGCGATGCGTTCCTTGGTATATATCTTGTAATCTTTGTTATTTTACGAAACCGATACTGACGAAGACTTTGTGTCGAAACGCGTTTATCGGATTGTATTTTTCCTGTATGTTTCAAACCTGTCTCAACTGCAATACATTTGTCTGACATCAACATCGGAACAAACAATACGGAGATGCAAGAATATTTAACCAAGAGAAAGCTGTCAAGCAGTTTCAATCGCCTTAAATTTCTTAATGACTGTATTCTAGAACAAGTTTTGCCCAAATCAGCTCCACAGCAACTTACAAATAGAGAGCATCCGTTTAGTGCTGGAAAAAACCTTGACCCAGGGTCACCAAAGATAACGCCTGCGAAGTGCCACGGGTAAATCGGAGACATTGGAGCCATTTCTTGTGAACTCTCTAACTTGGTTCTACGTTCTGTTCCAATACCCATTACTGCACGTGCTGAAAGAGGATTTGAGCTAGAGTTGTACTGCATTTTTACTGAATTGGTTTTAGATGTGCAGGCACAATTTTTACCAATGACGACTTTGTGAATAAAATAAGTGCTCGCCATTAACTTATTTCAGCTTAATCGGTGTTTACAGCAACTAAGTCTGAATAACAGCGTCACGGGTCTTGATAAATGTTTGTGTATGTTTCCATTTGATAGCAGGGCATGACGGAACGTGTAACTCGACCTTGTCCAATCGGTGCTTTGCGTTGGTAACACAGAGGGAAACGAAGAACAGCCGTTACCATGTGCACCGTTTCCCCCCATTCGACCTTCTCCTCACCCGCTGCAGTCTGGCTGGCTCTCTGTGACGAAGACGCGGAAGTTTTTCCCGCTTTTCTTCGCTGTGATGAGTGCATCTCTGACAGCCCGAGACCTGGAAAAGGTGACGGTGGAATGAGAGACAGTGGAATGAGAGGAAGTGGAATGAGAGACAGTGGAATGAGAGACGGTGGAATGAGAGACAGTGGAATGAGAGACGGTGGAATGAGAGACAGTGGAATGAGAGACAGTGGAATGAGAGACAGTGGAATGAGAGACAGTGGAATGAGATACAGTGGAATGAGAGACAGTGGAATGAGAGACAGTGGAATGAGAGACAGTGGAATGAGAGACAGTGGAATGAGATACGGTGGAATGAGAGACAGTGGAATGAGAGACAGTGGAATGAGAGACGGTGGAATGAGAGACAGTGGAATGAGAGACAGTGGAATGAGAGACAGTGGAAGGACGACAATGACAGACTGCTGCAGGCTTGTGACGGTGCATGGTGCAAATTGTCATAGCGATTGAAGCGAACTATTCGTATAAATGCCAGCTGAGCTTCTCCCATATATAGCATGTGCTGTGTGTACGGGAATTAAACACAAATGTGAGCAGATTCAGGATAAATCACGACAAATAACATAGGACATATAAGGCTTTCACTCTGGTTATGCATTAATTATTTATAAACAGAGCAAGCATTGCCGTCGTTTGGTAAATATAAGGCTGCTATAGTTGTTCTGTCTGACCTGGAGTGTGTGAGTATAGTCATATCGTCCATGATGAAGGGGTCACAGAGCCGCGCAATCTTCTGACGCGCTCCCGAGTAGAGGTCAAGGAAATCGCGTCCGCGCTCAATCATCAACCTCTTACTCTCCTGCAGCTCCTGGGGACAGCGTTAGACACAGTAAACACAGCGCTCAATCATCAACCTCTTACTGTCCCGCAGCTCCTGGGGACAGCGTTAGACACAGTAAACACAGCGCTCAATCATCAACCTCTTACTGTCCCGCAGCTCCTGGGGACAGCGTTAGACACAGTAAACACAGCGCTCAATCATCAACCTCTTACTGTCCCGCAGCTCCTGGGGACAGCGTTAGACACAGCGCTCAATCATCAACCTCTTACTGTCCCGCAGCTCCTGGGGACAGCGTTAGACACAGTAAACACAGCGCTCAATCATCAACCTCTTACTGTCCCGCAGCTCCTGGGGACAGCGTTAGACACAGCGCTCAATCATCAACCTCTTCCTGTCCCGCAGCTCCTGGGGACAGCGTTAGACACAGTAAACACAGCGCTCAATCATCAACCTCTTACTGTCCCGCAGCTCCTGGGGACAGCGTTAGACACAGTAAACACAGCGCTCAATCATCAACCTCTTACTGTCCCGCAGCTCCTGGGGACAGCGTTAGACACAGTAAACACAGCGCTCAATCATCAACCTCTTACTGTCCCCGCAGCTCCTGGGGACAGCGTTAGACACAGCGCTCAATCATCAACCTCTTACTGTCCCGCAGCTCCTGGGGACAGCGTTAGACACAGTAAACACAGCGCTCAATCATCAACCTCTTACTGTCCCGCAGCTCCTGGGGACAGCGTTAGACACAGTAAACACAGCGCTCAATCATCAACCTCTTACTGTCCCGCAGCTCCTGGGGACAGCGTTAGACACAGCGCTCAATCATCAACCTCTTACTGTCCCGCAGCTCCTGGGGACAGCGTTAGACACAGTAAACACAGCGCTCAATCATCAACCTCTTACTGTCCCGCAGCTCCTGGGGACAGCGTTAGACACAGTAAACACAGCGCTCAATCATCAACCTCTTACTGTCCCGCAGCTCCTGGGGACAGCGTTAGACACAGCGCTCAATCATCAACCTCTTACTGTCCCGCAGCTCCTGGGGACAGCGTTAGACACAGTAAACACAGCGCTCAATCATCAACCTCTTACTGTCCCGCAGCTCCTGGGGACAGCGTTAGACACAGTAAACACAGCGCTCAATCATCAACCTCTTACTGTCCCGCAGCTCCTGGGGACAGCGTTAGACACAGCGCTCAATCATCAACCTCTTACTGTCCCGCAGCTCCTGGGGACAGCGTTAGACACAGTAAACACAGCGCTCAATCATCAACCTCTTACTGTCCCGCAGCTCCTGGGGACAGCGTTAGACACAGTAAACACAGCGCTCAATCATCAACCTCTTACTGTCCCGCAGCTCCTGGGGACAGCGTTAGACACAGTAAACACAGCGCTCAATCATCAACCTCTTACTGTCCCGCAGCTCCTGGGGACAGCGTTAGACACAGCGCTCAATCATCAACCTCTTACTGTCCCGCAGCTCCTGGGGACAGCGTTAGACACAGCGCTCAATCATCAACCTCTTACTGTCCCGCAGCTCCTGGGGACAGCGTTAGACACAGTAAACACAGCGCTCAATCATCAACCTCTTACTGTCCCGCAGCTCCTGGGGACAGCGTTAGACACAGCGCTCAATCATCAACCTCTTACTGTCCCGCAGCTCCTGGGGACAGCGTTAGACACAGTAAACACAGCGCTCAATCATCAACCTCTTACTGTCCCGCAGCTCCTGGGGACAGCGTTAGACACAGCGCTCAATCATCAACCTCTTACTGTCCCGCAGCTCCTGGGGACAGCGTTAGACACAGTAAACACAGCGCTCAATCATCAACCTCTTACTGTCCCGCAGCTCCTGGGGACAGCGTTAGACACAGCGCTCAATCATCAACCTCTTACTGTCCCGCAGCTCCTGGGGACAGCGTTAGACACAGCGCTCAATCATCAACCTCTTACTGTCCCGCAGCTCCTGGGGACAGCGTTAGACACAGCGCTCAATCATCAACCTCTTACTGTCCCGCAGCTCCTGGGGACAGCGTTAGACACAGCGCTCAATCATCAACCTCTTACTGTCCCGCAGCTCCTGGGGACAGCGTTAGACACAGCGCTCAATCATCAACCTCTTACTGTCCCGCAGCTCCTGGGGACAGCGTTAGACACAGCGCTCAATCATCAACCTCTTACTGTCCCGCAGCTCCTGGGGACAGCGTTAGACACAGCGCTCAATCATCAACCTCTTACTGTCCCGCAGCTCCTGGGGACAGCGTTAGACACAGCGCTCAATCATCAACCTCTTACTGTCCCGCAGCTCCTGGGGACAGCGTTAGACACAGCGCTCAATCATCAACCTCTTACTGTCCCGCAGCTCCTGGGGACAGCGTTAGAACACAGCGCTCAATCATCAACCTCTTACTGTCCCGCAGCTCCTGGGGACAGCGTTAGACACAGCGCTCAATCATCAACCTCTTACTGTCCCGCAGCTCCTGGGGACAGCGTTAGACACAGTAAACACAGCGCTCAATCATCAACCTCTTACTGTCCCGCAGCTCCTGGGGACAGCGTTAGACACAGTAAACACAGCGCTCAATCATCAACCTCTTACTGTCCCGCAGCTCCTGGGGACAGCGTTAGACACAGCGCTCAATCATCAACCTCTTCCTGTCCCGCAGCTCCTGGGGACAGCGTTAAACACAGCGCTCAATCATCAACCTCTTACTGTCCCGCAGCTCCTGGGGACAGCGTTAGACACAGTAAACACAGCGCTCAATCATCAACCTCTTACTGTCCCGCAGCTCCTGGGGACAGCGTTAGACACAGCGCTCAATCATCAACCTCTTACTGTCCCGCAGCTCCTGGGGACAGCGTTAGACACAGCGCTCAATCATCAACCTCTTACTGTCCCGCAGCTCCTGGGGACAGCGTTAAACACAGTAAACACAGCGCTCAATCATCAACCTCTTACTGTCCCGCAGCTCCTGGGGACAGCGTTAAACACAGCGCTCAATCATCAACCTCTTACTGTCCCGCAGCTCCTGGGGACAGCGTTAGACACAGTAAACACAGCGCTCAATCATCAACCTCTTACTGTCCCGCAGCTCCTGGGGACAGCGTTAGACACAGCGCTCAATCATCAACCTCTTACTGTCCCGCAGCTCCTGGGGACAGCGTTAGACACAGTAAACACAGCGCTCAATCATCAACCTCTTACTGTCCCGCAGCTCCTGGGGACAGCGTTAGACATAGTAAACACAGCGCTCAATCATCAACCTCTTACTGTCCCGCAGCTCCTGGGGACAGCGTTAGACACAGTAAACACAGCGCTCAATCATCAACCTCTTACTGTCCCGCAGCTCCTGGGGACAGCGTTAAGACACAGCGCTCAATCATCAACCTCTTACTGTCCCGCAGCTCCTGGGGACAGCGTTAGACACAGCGCTCAATCATCAACCTCTTACTGTCCCGCAGCTCCTGGGGACAGCGTTAGACACAGCGCTCAATCATCAACCTCTTACTGTCCCGCAGCTCCTGGGGACAGCGTTAGACACAGTAAACACAGCGCTCAATCATCAACCTCTTACTGTCCCGCAGCTCCTGGGGACAGCGTTAGACACAGCGCTCAATCATCAACCTCTTACTGTCCCGCAGCTCCTGGGGACAGCGTTAGACACAGTAAACACAGCGCTCAATCATCAACCTCTTACTGTCCCGCAGCTCCTGGGGACAGCGTTAGACACAGCGCTCAATCATCAACCTCTTACTGTCCCGCAGCTCCTGGGGACAGCGTTAGACACAGTAAACACAGCGCTCAATCATCAACCTCTTACTGTCCCGCAGCTCCTGGGGACAGCGTTAGACACAGCGCTCAATCATCAACCTCTTACTGTCCCGCAGCTCCTGGGGACAGCGTTAGACACAGTAACACAGCGCTCAATCATCAACCTCTTACTGTCCCGCAGCTCCTGGGGACAGCGTTAGACACAGCGCTCAATCATCAACCTCTTACTGTCCCGCAGCTCCTGGGGACAGCGTTAGACACAGTAAACACAGCGCTCAATCATCAACCTCTTACTGTCCCGCAGCTCCTGGGGACAGCGTTAGACACAGTAACACAGCGCTCAATCATCAACCTCTTACTGTCCCGCAGCTCCTGGGGACAGCGTTAGACAACAGCGCTCAATCATCAACCTCTTACTGTCCCGCAGCTCCTGGGGACAGCGTTAGACACAGTAAACACAGCGCTCAATCATCAACCTCTTACTGTCCCGCAGCTCCTGGGGACAGCGTTAGACACAGCGCTCAATCATCAACCTCTTACTGTCCCGCAGCTCCTGGGGACAGCGTTAGACACAGTAAACACAGCGCTCAATCATCAACCTCTTACTGTCCCGCAGCTCCTGGGGACAGCGTTAGACACAGCGCTCAATCATCAACCTCTTACTGTCCCGCAGCTCCTGGGGACAGCGTTAGACACAGTAAACACAGCGCTCAATCATCAACCTCTTACTGTCCCGCAGCTCCTGGGGACAGCGTTAGACACAGTAAACACAGCGCTCAATCATCAACCTCTTACTGTCCCGCAGCTCCTGGGGACAGCGTTAGACACAGTAAACACAGCGCTCAATCATCAACCTCTTACTGTCCCGCAGCTCCTGGGGACAGCGTTAGACACAGTAAACACAGCGCTCAATCATCAACCTCTTACTGTCCCGCAGCTCCTGGGGACAGCGTTAGACACAGTAAACACAGCGCTCAATCATCAACCTCTTACTGTCCCGCAGCTCCTGGGGACAGCGTTAGACACAGCGCTCAATCATCAACCTCTTACTGTCCCGCAGCTCCTGGGGGACAGCGTTAGACACAGTAAACACAGCGCTCAATCATCAACCTCTTACTGTCCCGCAGCTCCTGGGGACAGCGTTAGACACAGTAAACACAGCGCTCAATCATCAACCTCTTACTGTCCCGCAGCTCCTGGGGACAGCGTTAGACACAGTAAACACAGCGCTCAATCATCAACCTCTTACTGTCCCGCAGCTCCTGGGGACAGCGTTAGACACAGCGCTCAATCATCAACCTCTTACTGTCCCGCAGCTCCTGGGGACAGCGTTAGACACAGTAACACAGCGCTCAATCATCAACCTTTACTGTCCCGCAGCTCCTGGGGACAGCGTTAGACACAGTAACACAGCGCTCAATCATCAACCTCTTACTGTCCCGCAGCTCCTGGGGACAGCGTTAGACACAGTAAACACAGCGCTCAATCATCAACCTCTTACTGTCCCGCAGCTCCTGGGGACAGCGTTAGACACAAGCGCTCAATCATCAACCTCTTACTGTCCCGCAGCTCCTGGGGACAGCGTTAGACACAGCGCTCAATCATCAACCTCTTACTGTCCCGCAGCTCCTGGGGACAGCGTTAGACACAGTAACACAGCGCTCAATCATCAACCTCTTACTGTCCCGCAGCTCCTGGGGACAGCGTTAGACACAGTAAACACAGCGCTCAATCATCAACCTCTTACTGTCCCGCAGCTCCTGGGGAGACACAGTAAACACAGCGCTCAATCATCAACCTCTTACTGTCCCGCAGCTCCTGGGGACAGCGTTAGACACAGCGCTCAATCATCAACCTCTTCCTGTCCCCATTCCTTACAGTTACAGCGAACAGACGAAACATCTGCGTTGTGACCAGGCACGCCTAGACACGGATTCCTGATACAAGAAGACCTCTCCGGAAAACCCAGTGCTCCTAGCGGATGCGGTGTCAAAACACAACAGCTGATCTTGGGTCCCAGGGTCCCAGAGGGTCCCAGGCTGATCTTGGGTCCCAGGGGATCTTCAGATGAAGGTTAGCAACAGATCTCGGATCCAATAGTATTCCGCGATACGGATTTAAAATGGATCCGCGGTCCCACACGCTCTTGGGTCCCACAGGATTCAACGGTACAATTACACCATTACATTTTTGGTATTTCTTTTGAATCTGGAATGGATTTGGTAGATCTCCCGACCAAATATTGGAGGAGAAACTGGAATCCCGCTAGAGACCTATAACAGAAGGAACTGGAATTATCAAATTCCAGCGGATCCCTAGCAGAATTGTGCTTGATTCCGCTTCATGAGCGGAATAAATTCCGATTCCATGCCAAGCCAGATGGGTCTAATTCCGCTTTCGATTCCAATATATATATTTTACTAGGGAAATCGATTCCGAATCCGATTACAGGGCGAGGGCACCTAGAAAGATTGATTCCGAATCCGATTCCATCGATTCCACTCTGCATAAAAAATGTCCGATCATATCTATATTTTGTACAAATGACATGAATGGCACGAATAGTAATATAAATATATTATACATGTACATTTACTATGGCTATTTTGCTGTAAAAATTCAAATAATTTCACGAAATTGTTGATAAAACTGGCATGTGCTGCAAAATCGTGACAGTTCAGAAACGTCAAAGTCTAACGAAGGTTCAAAACAATATGATATTTAGACATACCTACCTATAATCATGATGCATGGACAATTGCACATATTGCAAGCTGCTATTTTCCAATATGATACACAATGGAATCACTGTCTTGAAAGATATGACAATATTATGGAATGTATGGTACACAAAACATAAAATTACCATAAGCGAAGATGTCTCCACCTAAATAAGTAGAATTACTGATCCTGTTTATTGACCCTCATTAGGCAAAAAACAAAATCATCGACTAGCTTTGCCTTATGTATGCATGCTCAAAGAAACAAATTGCCTTCGGGGAAGCTTACATGCATGGTGTTATTTTACGAAAATAACACGGAATCTCTTGAAATTGCCATCGATTCCTGTTCCGATTCCATAATTTTCTAAAAATGATTGACTCCACCTGATTCCGATTCCACCAGATGCCAATGGAATCGTATCTGATTCCCATTCTAGTCCAAACGGAATCGATTCCGGAATCGGATTCGATTCCATTGGAGTCAAGCACAAGTCTGATCTCTAGACATTTCTGAAACGTATCTTTGATCTCAGTGGATCCGGCTCCGGATCTGCACTAGGATCTCGGGATCGACTGTGAGGATGTCGGCGCGTCTGGTGGCGACCGTCACTGACCTCCTTCTCTAGCGACCGTCACTGACCTCCTTCTCTAGCGACGTGAGCGTGATGAAGCGCTGGAAGAGCTCTGTGCCAGAGGAGACCGACGCGCCGGCCTTCTCACTGCGCAGCAGAATCTCCTGCAGCTGCTTCATCCTCTCCATCAGCTCCGTCAGCGTCTCCGCTGTACACAGGCACACATGCACACACACACACACACACACACACACACACACACACACACACACACATACACACACACACACACACACACACACACACACACACACACAGACACACACAGACACACACACAGACACACACACACAGACACACACACACAGACACACACACACACATACACACACACACAGACACACACACACAGACACACACACACAGACACACACACACAGACACACACACACAGACACACACACACAGACACACACACACAGACACACACACACAGACACACACACACAGACACACACACACAGACACACACACACAGACACACAACACACAGACACACACACACAGACACACACACACAGACACACACACACAGACACACACACACAGACACACACACACAGACACACACACACAGACACACACACACAGACACACACACACAGACACACACACACAGACACACACACACAGACACACACACACAGACACACACACACAGACACACACACACAGACACACACACACAGACACACACACACAGACACACACAGACACAGACACACAGACACACACACAGACACACACACACAGACACACACACACAGACACACACACACAGACACACACACACAGACACACACACACAGACACACACACACAGACACACACACAGACACACACACACAGACACACACACACAGACACACACACACAGACACACACACACAGACACACACACAGACACACACACACAGACACACACACACAGACACACACACACACAGACACACACACACACAGACACACACACACACACAGACACACACACACACAGACACACACACACAGACACACACACACAAACACACACACACAGACACACACACAGACACACACACACAGACACACACACACAGACACACAAACACAGACACACACACACAGACACACACACACAGACACACACACACAGACACACACACACAGACACACACACACAGACACACACACACAGACACACACACACAGACACACACACACAGACACACACACACACAGACACACACACACAGACACACACACCCAGACACACACACACAGACACACACACACAGACACACACACCCAGACACACACACACAGACACACACACACAGACACACACACACAGACACACACACACAGACACACACACACAGACACACACACACAGACACACACACACAGACACACACACACAGAC
>JAXIVJ010007014.1:20000-35000 GCA_036785665.1 Chirona hameri
ACACACACACACACACACACACACACACACACACACACACACACACACACACACACACACACACACACACACACACACACACACACACACACACACACACACACACACACACACACACACACACACACACACACACACACACACACACACACACACACACACACACACACACACACACACACACACACACACACACACACACACACACACACACACACACACACACACACACACACACACACACACACCACAGTTACAAAACACAACAGTTATAACATTGGAATCGTGAAGTTATAGTTTGCATTACAATATTAAAAACATGAGAGTATCGAACGGTTCAATGCCGACAATAGGACACATTCATTTCGATCGACGTTCCATTCCGCTTAGTCGTCGGGTTGTGTTTCACCGCCCGAAACAACGAATCACCAGCGTACATTACACATTCAAATACTCATCATGGTAAACATGGCCTTGTAAAGACCATACTCCTGGTAAATTTACAATTAGCATTCGTATATTTATCGTCAGTAAATCACGCATGCATTTATCACCCATTACACGAAATTAAAATGCTGATCATAAATATGGTTCCGCAAAGATTGCCATAAATGTGGCAGGCTACACCACCGTTTGAACCTAATGTAATACAATATGACAAGTGTACTTACACTCGTGAGTCTCCAGGTCATTCAGAAGAGTATTGATGGCCGCAAAGGCTATAGACATTTCAGGGTTCTCTTGCAACATCGTAGTGAAATTATGCTGAATGGCTGTAATGCAAAAAGTAAAGGTAGGTACTGTTTGAATGCATGATCACATACATAAGTAGAACGTTCCTGTTCTAAAGTAGCAGTAGAATATGCTGAGTTGTTGGCACACAAGATGGTAAAACAATGCTAGGGTTATCCTCCAATCTCATTATCGTGTTGTCATCAGGTTACGAGGTGATCTCAGCTGACACAGGTCACGGGGTCACTCCAACTGACACAGGTCAGGGGATCAGCTGACGCAGGTCAGGGGTCAGCTGATACAGGTCACGGGGTCACCTCAGCTGACAAGGTCACGGGATCAGCTGATACAGGTCACGGGGTCACCTCATCTGATACAGGCCACGGGGTCACCTCAGCTAATACAGGTCACGGGGTCACCTCATCTGATACAGGTCACGGGGTCACCTCAGCTGACACAGGTCACGGGGTCAGCTGATACAGGTCACGGGATCAGCTGATACAGGTCACGGGATCAGCTGACACAGGTCACGGGATCAGCTGATACAGGTCACGGGATCATCTGACACAGGTCACGGGATCAGCTGATACAGGTCACGGGATCAGCTGATACAGGTCACGGGATCAGCTGATACAGGTCACGGGATCAGCTGATACAGGTCACGGGGTCAGCTGATACAGGTCACGGGGTCAGCTGATACAGTTCACGGGATCATCTGATACAGGTCACGGGGTCACCTCATCTGACACAGGTCACGGGATCAGCTGATACAGGTCACGGGATCAGCTGATACAGGTCACGGGATCAGCTGATACAGGTCACGGGGTCAGCTGATACAGGTCACGGGATCAGCTGATACAGGTCACGGGGTCACTTCATCTGATACAGGTCACGGGGTCACCTCATCTGATACAGGTCACGGGGTCACCTCAGCTGATACAGGTCAGGGGGTCACCTCATCTGATACAGGTCAGGGGGTCACCTCATCTGATACAGGTCACGGGGTCACCTCATCTGACACAGGTCAAGGGGGTCACCTCATCTGATACAGGTCACGGGGTCACCTCATCTGACACTGACACAGTTCACACGTCGGCTCAAGAGAGCGACACTGGACCCGCCGATGGCACGTGGAGTGTGGACGCGGCGGTGCACCTCGACTGGAACGGGACAGGCCCCGCACGTCCGCACATTGAGAAATCATCAGGCATTGGCATAACTCAATACCCAGCCGGTGCTCCTAATAAGAATAAACAACAGGCCAGCAGCTTACCAGCGACATCCATGGTAACTTGATAAGTTGCAACTTGAGCGCAGCAATCTGGAAAATAAAACCAGTGTAAACAATCGGGCATGTGCATACCATCAAATGGCACAACTTGTTTGCCTTTCTTGGGGTTGCCTTCCCTTACACCAGGCCGTGCCGGTGCTCGGCGCCATCTTCGCCGAGGCGGGCGTCTGAGCGACCCTCGTACGTGGCGGCTCACATGGGGTGTAGACATCATATTACCTTATTGTGTGAAATGTTTGACCTCGGGTCATCTGAAGTTAAGTCAGCAGGTCAGGTCACTTGACCCCCACTCCAAATAAGTTTGCAGTTGTGTCACAGCTATGGTTTCGACCACGCATTTTGAAACTCACAGTAATTAATTACGCCATAAGTACCTATAATTCGTATATCTCATTTTGTATATCGGCGACCTAAGGTCAGGTCGATCACGTGACCTCCCTATTATAAGTGAAAGGAAAAATGTGCAAATAGTTCCGATCGAGAATACACATTAGACCTTTTTATAACATTTTAGAACATTACAAAACGGAAGATATGTTGAAGAACCACATGTGGACAATGCCGAAACCAAATTTAAAAGCAATATCATCGATTGTTCGTCGATTGTTGACGAGAGCGCCAGGCCGGCGGGTCAGCCGGGCCGGCAGAGCGCCAGGCCGGCGGGTTAGTCGGGACCGGCAGAGCGCCAGGCCGGCGGATCAGTCGGGACCGGCAGAGCGCCAGGCCGGCGGGTCAGTCGGGGCCGGCAGAGCGCCAGGCCGGCGGGTCAGTCGGGACCGGCAGAGCGCCAGGCCGGCGGATCAGTCGGGACCGGCAGAGCGCCAGGCCGGCGGGTTAGTCGGGGCCGGCAGAGCGCCAGGCCGGCGGGTTAGTCGGGACCGGCAGAGCGCCAGGCCGGCGGATTAGTCGGGGCCGGCAGAGCGCCAGGCCGGCGGGTTAGTCGGGACCGGCAGAGCGCCAGGCCGGCGGGTCAGTCGGGGCCGGCAGAGCGCCAGGCCGGCGGGTTAGTCGGGGCCGGCAGAGCGCCAGGCCGGCGGGTTAGTCGGGACCGGCAGAGCGCCAGGCCGGCGGATCAGTCGGGGCCGGCAGAGCGCCAGGCCGGCGGGTCAGTCGGGGCCGGCAGAGCGCCAGGCCGGCGGGTTAGTCGGGGCCGGCAGAGCGCCAGGCCGGCGGGTCAGTCGGGACCGGCAGAGCGCCAGGCCGGCGGATCAGTCGGGGCCGGCAGAGCGCCAGGCCGGCGGGTTAGTCGGGGCCGGCAGAGCGCCAGGCCGGCGGGTTGGTCGGGGCCGGCAGAGCGCCAGGCCGGCGGATCAGTCGGGGCCGGCAGAGCGCCAGGCCGGCGGGTCAGTCGGGACCGGCAGAGCGCCAGGCCGGCGGATCAGTCGGGGCCGGCAGAGCGCCAGGCCGGCGGATCAGTCGGGGCCGCAGAGCGCCAGGCCGGCGGGTCAGTCGGGGCCGGCAGAGCGCCAGGCCGGCGGGTCAGTCGGGGCCGGCAGAGCGCCAGACCGGCGGATCAGTCGGGACCGGCAGAGCGCCAGGCCGGCGGGTCAGTCGGGACCGGCAGAGCGCCAGGCCGGCGGATCAGTCGGGGCCGGCAGAGCGCCAGGCCGGCGGGTCAGTCGGGGCCGGCAGAGCGCCAGGCCGGCGGGTCAGTCGGGACCGGCAGAGCGCCAGGCCGGCGAGTCAGTCGGGACCGGCAGAGCGCCAGGCCGGCGGGTTAGTCGGGGCCGGCAGAGCGCCAGGCCGGCGGGTCAGTCGGGGCCGGCAGAGCGCCAGGCCGGCGGGTTAGTCGGGGCCGGCAGAGCGCCAGGCCGGCGGGTCAGTCGGGGCCGGCAGAGCGCCAGGCCGGCGGGTTAGTCGGGGCCGGCAGAGCGCCAGGCCGGCGGGTTAGTCGGGCCGGCAGAGCGCCAGGCCGGCGGGTTAGTCGGGGCCAGCAGAGCGCCAGGCCGGCGGGTCAGCCGGGGCCGGCAGAGCGCCAGGCCGGCGGGTTAGTCGGGGCCGGCAGAGCGCCAGGCCGGCGGGTCAGTCGGGACCGGCAGAGCGCCAGGCCGGCGGGTCAGCCGGGGCCGGCAGAGCGCCAGGCCGGCGGGTTAGTCGGGGGCGGCAGAGCGCCAGGCCGGCGGGTTAGTCGGGGCCGGCAGAGCGCCAGGCCGGCGGGTCAGTCGGGACCGGCAGAGCGCCAGGCCGGCGGGTCAGTCGGGACCGGCAGAGCGCCAGGCCGGCGGGTCAGTCGGGACCGTCAGAGCGCCAGGCCGGCGGGTCGTGGCCGCAAGTTGCACAATCACCACCATAGAGAAGACAGGGTTCTGCATCGGCGCGCGCTGCTCCTAAACCCAGGGCCTTTTAACATGTTAACTGGGGGGGGGGGGGGCAAATGCCCCCAGTGAGCCGTTTTGCCCCCCCCCCAGTCAAGAAATGTTGCCCACCCTGATTTCAGTATTTCCATGTCATTTTACGCTTGATAGGTATTCAATAAAAATAAAAATATGCTTACCTGGTGATAAATGTATACAAATTCAATGCAAATGTCATGATATTGCCAAGTTTTAGTATTTTCCAGCCAACATAAGTATCTTTAAATTATTTCCGTAATATCTTCAATTTCAATATCCTTTGAACAATTGCTCATTATCGGCAGAGTGGGGGAGATCGGGGGTTGTTGGAACAGGAACGCCGCCACACAATTTGGAGTGGGTGGGGGCAACTGCTGAGCCGATTGTGTTCAAATTTGGTGTGTGGTTAGGGATCTCTCAGCCGCCATTTTCCCACAAGTCAGGGGTGGGGTGCTTCTGCACGTGCGCACGTGTGCACCGCGTATTTGTATCTCAGAAACTACTTTCCCGATCGAGTTGAAATTCACCATACATTTCCTTCGAGTTCGCTCGTTCATCGCCAACTACGGCGCCTACTGGTTCGGTAAAAAAGTTACGGAAGAAAAATGACGAATGACCTCAGGGTGAATATATTTTACCTCGTGGAGGTCACAGGATACAAATATGCTCAATATAATAAATATGCTCAATAAATATGCATTGGCGGATCCAGAACGGGTGCTTGGGGGGGGGGGGGGATTACAAAAAGTATCACACAATTCTGAAAATGCATCGGTTTTGGCTTGCTTATGCATTGGTAGCTGATTTAAAGCTAGTTTTCCTTAGTAAAAGTTGCTTAGATTTTCTTGTATATCAGGAAATGTGTCAATCTTGCGCCGATTTCAGGCGGTGGGGGAGGGGGGGGGGGGGGCAATTGCACATTTTGCCCAACCGTAGATCCGCCACTGGATCTTTGTATTTTGCAAAAGATGCGGGACTCGGTGAAAATTGGGCAAATTTAGCCATTTCCTGTGGATTTATATGTATTGTCATGTTTCCCCAACGACTTATACTTGGGAGGTCACAAAATATACTTCACCTTAGCAGGGACGTGGGAACCGTGGGGGAAATAGGGGCAACTCACCTCCAACTTTGGAGCTGGGGGAGGGGGGGGGGGGGGGGGGGGCGACGCCCCCTTTTTACACGTTCACTCGACTCTTTATAAGAACAAGGGCATTGACACCGGAGTTTCAACGGCGGCGCGCAGCGCCGCGAAATTTGGCACAGCTGTTGGGGCATCAATTACCCACACGGCGTGATTTTTTTACCTCGAGTCATCTCAGGTCAGGTCACCAGGTCAAGTCAAGTGACTCCACCTCCAAAAAGTTTGCGGTCGTGCCACAGACAAAGTGAGTGACCAAACGGTTTGAAACTCACATGATGTCATCAGGTGATAAGTACCTACCATAATCGTATATCTCGATTTTTATTTTATATCGGTGACATAAGGTCAGGTCTATTTCGTGACCTCTCCATTATAAGTCAATACAAAAAACACGTATAAATTCATAGGAAATGGCTAAATTTGACCAATTTTCACCAGATCCCCCACTGGCGGATCCAGAACGATGTTATTTGGGGGGGGGGGGGGCACGGGTGATTTGGGGGTCAAAATCCCCAAAAGTCTCACACAATTCTCAAAACTCATCGGATTTCGCTTGCTTATATGCATTGATAGCTGATTTCAAACAAACTTTCCTTAGTAAAAGTTGCTTAGATTTTCTTTTATATCAGGAAATGTGTCAATTTTGCGCCGATTTCTGGCGGTGAGGGGGGGGGGGGGGGGCTGACCGCTTTGCCCCCCCCCCCCCCCCTGGATCAGCCAGTGGATCCACCACTCTTGTCCCAAATGCAAAGCCATATGTCACATTTCTGTTCTTTTACCCCTAGGAGGTCAACTCATGTGACCTCCCAGGTCACGTATGATTTAGAGCAATGGGATTTTCACCATTGTATTCGGCTTGTCGAGACAATGCAATTGATGTAAGAGTTGACCTTGACCTGACGTTGATCTGGCCTCAGGTCAGGCCAATTTCTGGATATGACCTAACTAGGTCACCCAATATATCATCCGCTGCATAATGTGCTAGCCACGATAGCTCGGATCTTTTCATTTCGTATATTTGGTATACAATACAGATATTACTGCCATATTATGATCATATTTCTTCAACTTATTATTCTCACAATGGCATCAGCAATCATCTCACACATCAAAATATATCATTCGATGCATCTCGATGAGACAAACACAATGGTTAAATATTTTTACCTTATTCTGTCAAAGGTTATTCCTTAAAACCAATTCGGCATTTTGGTTTAGAATGTTTCAAATTCAATGGCTGCTGATAACCTAACTATTGGCTTTAGGTCAATTCTGATCAATCTTAGTTACAGCAAATTTATTTATTTTTCGAACACTTTTTCCGCGCGTATTTTATTATCGAGATATATAGTTTTATCAAGGACACTCATATATAGCCGAAATTTGACCTCTGGTGACCTCAATATTGACTTATAACCTAAAAATGACCTAGTACTTTCGATAGATTGTCTGGAGCTATCTAACGCCGTCTTCCGCTTGTCGCTACATTGCGTGGTTTTTAGATGTTATGGGGAGGGGCGGAATCCCCGGCAGTTCGTGGTTGGCGCTAACCCCCGGCAGTGCGTGTGTTAATGGACCTTAATTCGGCAACAGCTAACTAACAAGCAAACTAACTAACTAACTAACTAACTAACTAACTAACTAACTAACTAACTAACTAACTAACTAACTAACTAACTAACTAACTAACTTATATATAAGTAGATAACAATTTTCTCTTAAAAATGTGTGAGTTCGAATGCATTGGTTTGCCAGCATTTGCTTGAGTACGACCGTATAACGATAAATTCATAAAAATGTACCCAAAACATTCACCATAACACCGTAAAACACGGCATAGCATAACTAGGTTGAAGCCAAGTATGGTACTCGTACCAAATGTATGCTAAATGCATTATTTTGCCATGGTCAACTTGGTGCGAGCCCGGCACATCACCTAACCAGCTACCTCAGGTTCGGGAGTCAGTCAAGCCCGCCGGTTCTGGATCCAGGCACGGCGAAAGCTCCAGTTCCGCTTCTCCGACTTTGTGTGACCCTAGTACCAGTATCGCTCCTTCTTCATGTTTACCAGCTAATCTCTAGTTTTGTTTTGCTTGTTAGGCGACCCATTTCCTTGTATGATTTGATACCCATTTCCTTAACCCTATTCACTGCGGGGCATATTCTGCTCCGCGGTGGTTTTTCACTTGCCGCTGCTAAACCGCTAGGCCTAGCGTCCTGAAACTTTGTGACTTTTCCCAAAATTGAATGGCGCGTGCTGTGTCAAATTTTGACAAATCAGTCCAGCAGAGGCGGTTCCAGGCTCCTGTTTTGGGGAGGGTGTTACGAATGCGGTTTAGCGTCGCATACTTCCATCGTGGTTTGCAGTGCAATAAATGCGTCAGAAACAACGCCAATGCAATATGCATCATAGATACTGGGATTTTACATATTTTTGGGGCAGAGGCGCACTCAGGTAAAAAAATGGGAGGCGATACCCACCCTCAAATTAGGTCCAACTTCAAATTAGTAAGATGATAAAAGCGTTACGCGAATGGTGCCCCCCCCCCCCATGTTTTTTTTTGCTAGATCCGCCTATGCGCAATATATCAAATTTAACAAATTACAGCATATAATGCCTACATGTGACGTTCAAGTCGTCTCAAACAATTACGAACAGCACATATTTTTCTCCCCAGAAAATCCCCCCATTTTACATTCCCTGAATACGCCTATGATTTTTTTCTCTTTGTTTATTTTGATATATTAAAGACCAGTACACTTGAAGCTCATAAACGTTTGGAGAATGCAAATCTGTCGAGCCACATGGCCGCAATGACCTTACATTTTTTTTAAAGGATTTTTTGTCCCCTGGCCCCCATTTTTGAACACAAAAAAAATCGGGGTCCAAAAAGAGAGATCTTGTTATGACGAATCAAATGGCGTTTTTTCCATCGAAATCGACCGAGCGGTTCTCGAGATCTCTGGTGGGGGGGGGGGGGCAGAATCTGCCCCCCCCCCGCAGGTTAACGTAATTCTGGCCGCCCGCAGGGAATAGGGTTAAATATATGACATACTATTGGCAATAAGCAGCATTGGGTATGGAAAAGAGCGGTAATCGTTTCTTATCTTCAGTCTTAATTTTTGCCATAATATTGCCAAGAAGTTCGCCCTCCCCCCAACTTCAAAGTAGTTCCTACGCCCCTGCACCTGTCACCGATGTAAAATCATCCGAAAAAGCAGAATTGTAGGTGTTTATGACCTGATTAAATCCTGTGAGTATCTAACTGATCGGTCAAACAATGTGGCTGCGGCACGACCTTACATTTTTGGAGGTGGGATCACTAGACTTTACTTAGTGACGTGACCTGAGGAGACCCGAGGTAAACAAATTGGCAGAATTTGGGCAATTGATAGGTAAGAGTTGTACCAAAAATGGCGGAGCGAAATGGCGTCGTTTTCCGCTATTTCCAAAAAACCTAAGGTATCCGCCCCCACTGGCGCATCCAGGGGGCGGACGGACATCAGGGGAAAATGCCTCCCACACACACACACAGGAATCTGGGGGGGGGGGGGGGGCATGCAATACAAGTATGCCCCCCCACCCTGCACGTTTCCTGCACTGAACGTGAAAAACAATGATCTTGGGAGAAAACTTCATGAAAACGGATTTTTTTTTGTATTCTCTCAAGTGATTGAATTTGGAGTTTGTATGTACCCATTGCGTTCAATGATAGACAAAACAACGCACCTGATGCAATTCAAGCAGCCCCGGTGACACGCGCCCCGCTGCACGGGGGGTGGGCAGAATCCACCATCTCCCGGATATTCTCAATAACCTTAAAACTGTGATAGATATCAATGTGAAACTGTCAGTACCTTATACTGCATCAATGCTACATCTTCTCACCAAATTTCTATGAAATGAATGTAGTATTTTTGGGAGATAAGAACATTTTAATGACGTCATGTCATGCCATTTTTCGTGGAAAAACAAATGTTTGACAAATCGTAAAAAAATAGAGTTACAAAGCAAATTGCAAACAAAAAAAACGTCAAAAGAAAGGAATGGACATTTTCTTTCAAATGGCTATCTCGGATTTGAGATTTTTTGTTTTTTGACCCCCCAAAATGTTTTTTGTTTGTTTGTTGAAAAATGCCCACATTTTTTTTTGTGAATTCGAAAAGTTAATTTTTTAAGCTTGAATACCAAAATAAGGTGACCGGCCCAAATCCGGAGGGGAAAAAATGTGGGGTACCTTTTTGCCACAAAAAGATGCCCCAATTTGTTCCCCCCCCCCCCCCCAGTGGTTTTCCCTTAAAATAGGCCCAGCCTAAACCCTACAACATATAATTTAATACATTTAACACGCGCCCTGGAGGGCCTCTGATAATTACACGCCCTGGGGGGGGGGGCGGATTTCGCCCCCCCCCCCCTATGATCTCGAAAACCACGCAACGTAGCGACAAGCGGGAAACGACGTTAGATAGCTCGAGACAAGCTCTTTCGAAAGTATTTCGTTAATTTTTTTTTCAGGTCAATATTGAGGTCACCAGAGGTCATCAAGGGTCAGATTTTCAAGTTTTCAAGACTTCGGTTCGAACACTCCCAAATATTTCGGGAACTATGATAATTAGCAGCAAACGGAAAAAAAGCAATCGAAAGTCATTGAAAAATGCCATCGACATAGGTGTCCTCAGATTTGAGCTCAGGTCAATAGTTTAGGCTCCAGAGGTCATCGAATGTCAAAAAGGTGATTTTGTTTTCAAAACTATTTTCCCCAAGTAACCTTTTACCTAATAAAGATAAAGCAATAATCTTTACGCTATCACGTGTGTCTTGTCAAGGCGCTTCGAATGATATTCATGGTGACCGGGTTAGGTCAACTGATAAATTTGACCTCAGGTCAAGGTCAAGTGGTGACCCAAGTTGGTCATGTTACATATTGGGCGACGTGTCTCGACGAGACAAACATATTGGTACCGTTTTCTCTTCTCTATCTTCATTATGTCGATAGTTATTGATAAAACCGTGTTGGCGGTCACAAAATTGACCTGACCTTAGGTCACCGATATTAGCAATCCGAGATTAACAAATTGTTGGTATCTATGACCTTATGAAGTCCTGCAAGATTGAAACCGATCGGCGTAAAACTGTGGCTGTGGTACTACTGCAAACGTTTTGGAGTTGAGGTCATCACGTGACCTGGTCTGGTGACCTGACCTTAGATGACCTGAGGCCAAGAATTGTACATAATGCGGGAAGTTCATTTCTAAACAGGTATACAAAAACGGCGGCGCTGCAGCGCCGCCGTTCTTGCGCTATCCTTGAAAAACCGGAGGGGTGGGCGGATTTCGCCCCCCCCCCTCCAGGGCGCGTGTTAATACGATATTTTTCCGAAAAGAACATTTTTGAGTGCAATTTTTCAGCCACACCTACTGAGTAGTTGCGAATAAATAACCCTCTGAAAATCATGGCTACGGTCACGCCGCTCATACGTACATTTTCCCCCGTAGTTGACGGTAGACCTCGCGTCCGCGCGATAATTAGCTTGGTTCCATGTCAACTGAACCAGTGGCGGCTCGTGGTCCTCAAAGTACCTGAGGCCCAAGTCCAGAAGTTGCAACGGGTAGGAGCAGCTGCGACTTGCGAGTCCAGTTAGCAAACTTACAACAAATCACTGGCGTAGGGACGGGGGCCATGCCCCCCACTATTTGATCAGAATGATTGATCAAATCTGTATTTTTGTCTAATGAGGAAAATTTGGGTCAGTAAAAGGTAGATCAAGACGAGAGGAGCTCAAATACCAATGCAAATAAATTTTGCATAGGGGGTTGGAGTTCACTCAAGACGAGATCGAAGTTTCACCCCCACACTTTTCATGACGTTCCTAAGATTCTGAAACAAATATCAAATAAGCCATTCAAGTTACTTAGGTTTTCTCTCAATTCATGTCAGAACGTAAGCCAATGTACGGCCGATCTCAGGCGTTTGGGACTTGGGAGTGTCCGTTTGGTCTCCCTTGAATCCGGCGGTGCCAAAATCTTAACTCTTTAGTTCGGAAATATATCAAAGACTGCTTTCAATCATAGCTCTACTATATACATATTACAGTCCCAGTTCTCTATGCCAAGAAAACCGGCAGCTTTTAAAGGGACTGTCCCACCTTTGTGAAAGTTGTCGAATCACACTTAATTGTATGTCTACATGTCAGGCGAGGTTAGCTGAACATGTTCGTTAACTTTTTTCCGATTTTTTTTTATTTTGGAAGATATTCAACTTTTAGTTTTAAGCGGAAAGTTGGGTTGGTGGCGTCATATGATTTTTTATATATAAAATAACACGGAAATCCTTGGTGCTGCCAAATATATGGCACATTTTTTTTGTCGACATCTATTGCGCAGAAAAAGCGAACCACCCGGTGTCTAGATTGGCTAGCACTATCAGCTGGAGTTGTTGCAGCAGTTGGCCGCCAGGGACCGCTAGTGAGCCAGGGTGTTATGACGTCGCAAGCAAATGGTACCACTAAATATTGATTGATTGATTTAAAATAAATAAATATTTAGCGTTAAATATTTAACTGGTACCATTTGCTTGCGACGTCATAACACCCTGGCTCACTAGCGGTCCCTGGCGGCCAACTTCTGCATCAACTCCAGCTGATAGTGCTAGCCTCTAGATTGCGAACCACCCGGGGATCGATAAATGAAAGACGAAAATATTCCAAGGCTGACCGTAAAACAAGTCGACTATCATTAGCGGTTGGGTAAAGCGAGACGACGCTGTCGGTTTAGAGGCCCTATTCAAATACACATGGGCCTTATTGTTTACAGATGGGGCATTCCACGACATTTCGGCATTTTTTTCCTCAAATTTTAACCCTCATCTCTCACTTTTTGTTCAAAATTGGTCTATAGTGTTATCTTGGGTCCTGAATTTAGCTGTGGCAATATTAGCTCGATCTAACCTCAGGTTTTTGAGTTATAGCCTCGGGCATTTTGCCAAGGTCACACTGCAGAGGTATGTGTGGGGCCAAAATAACGCATTTGACTTAACTAAATAGCAAAACATCATATATCATACACATCATATATATAATACATCATATGGGTGAATTTGCAATGAAACAGAGATTCTATTTCTGGGCTTTTTTGCGTGACCTTGAATGACCTTGAAATCGTGACCTCGTGACCTTGTTTTCGTTGACCTCGTGTGACCCCGGGTATACCTCTGATTTCAATTTTTCACATCGCAAAATACTTGTCAATATATTGCCTAACAAACAAAACAAAACAAAAATGTGCGTTTTTACTCTAATTTCCATATTTCCCGCCAATATGCGTGCGTGTTTTCGAATTACCCCCAAGGGGGAGGAGTAACGGGCGGATATCTCAGCTACCATTGCAACTGGAGACCCGATTTGTGGTATACATATTGCCAGGGTGACTAGTAACACCACGTAGCCATCCGGCGTGGTCCAAAACGGATCGAAAGGGGAAGACCCAGTCCAAATCGGTCCCATAGGTTCGGAGCATGACGTCGGCAACGGTTTTGGGCGGTTTTGGTCCAATTTGGTCCAATTTGGAGGGTAATTCGAAAACACGCACGTATATCGACGGAAAATATGGATATTTCAAGAAAAACGCACCTTTTTTATTTTTTTGCGTTGTTAGGCAATATATTTACCAGTATTTTCCAAAGTAAAAAATTCAAATCAGAGTTGTACCCGGGGTCATACGAGGTCAACGAAAAAAGGTCACGAGGTCACGGTTTCAAGGTCATTCAAGGTCACGAAAAACAAAACAGAAATAGAATCTCTGTTTCATTGCAAATTCAGTCATATAATTAATGTTGATATTTAAGTCAAATGCGTTATTTTGACCTCCAAGCATACCTCTGCAGCGTGACCTTGCCAAAATCCCCCAGGCTATAACTCCAAAACCTGAGGTCAGATCGAGCTAATATTGTCACAGCTGAATTCAAGACCCGAGATAACGATATAGACCAATTTTGAACAAAAAAGTGAGAGATGAGGGTTATTTCGACTTGTCGAAATGTCGTGGAATGTCAAAATCAAACTCGAATATCTTTTTGATTAGATCATTGTGGTTGTTTTAACTGCTACCATACTTAATTTCAATGCCAAGCCATCAAAATGGCTATCTCAACTCAAATATAATAGTAAGGTGGTATAGTCCCTTTAACAAAAGTCACGCCTGGCGCCATCTAGTGCCTGGGCTGACGCTTCGCGGCAGCATTCGAATCTGAGCCATTCGAGCAGATCGTATTACGCACGCGCAATTGCGCCAGTCTCTAGAGGCCGGACTGTCGGCGGCCTCAGCCGGGCCTGGGACCATGCAGCCGGGCGGCATATTTCCCAAGTGTATACAGTAGAGTTGCAAATTTCAGGACCACGGAGCCGGCGCTGGGCCCAAATTCAGGCCCGGCGTGCCTGAAGCTGTGTCTGAACTCAGGCTTGCCGGTCTCATGCCGGACTCAGCACAAGTTATCAATTAAAAAAAAAACTACATAAATACAAATAAATATTGGCAGAAGTCAGAACATACATGCTTAAAGATCATGATAAATTGAGAAGAAAACAAATATACAACAGCAAAACACCATTATAACAAATAACAATGTTACAGCTTACAAATTAAAAGTGATAACTAGTACAACCTAGTAAGGAGTGGACACACCAGTGAAACTGAATAAATCAAACTACAGGGTCAATTCATGATCAATTCATCAGTTCAGTAACTGCTGCAGTGTGAGATGCGAGTGCAGTCAAACAGAAACAACTACCCCAAATCATATTCCACTGTCATCACTAGTAACTAGGTGGGGTGGGAAGAGCATACAATTTTATATTTAGTCATCCCATTGCCCCAGGTCACCCCAAACTATTTTGTATAACAAATAGCAAGTACCTATGGAACAAAACCACCTACCTATATGATAATAATTATTGTTAATACTATTCTAAATACATATTACTGAGATTATTTATTGATACACATTTACTATTTAGTTCCACATGAGAAAGGACATATTCAAGTCATATCATTGGCAGTTTTGGTAGTGAACAAATATTGTATTTTATGCAATTACAATTCAAATTATAAAGGTGGAAAGACTGCCCAACACAACAAAAAAACATTTTGCAAAGAAATCTGAAGTGACCTAAGACCTTATCCCAGATGCAAACCTGTTCCACTTCAACTTCTTATCACATATATTTTTCTTCTCCATAATTTATATATGGCCTTGCACAATTCCACGTGACACCCTCCCCAACAACACTTTCCAAACCCCAATTCCAACCATACGTTCCAAACAAATGTGTTTTGATGAGTCACATTTGTGACGAATTCGGCAGGCCTGGGCCGTAAAAGAATCACGTGTGTTAATTCAGCAACAGATCGATATTCGCGAATGTGTCACATTGTTCTATATTCACAACTTCACACCTCAGAATCGCGACGCCTCAGAATTGCTTGAAGACCATTGTTCATGTTCG
>JAXIVJ010007014.1:40000-60000 GCA_036785665.1 Chirona hameri
ACGGAAGGTATATTGGAGAACCAACTATGGGCGATGCCTAAAAAAAATCAAAGCAATATCTATATGTTTGACTGACTTATGTCTCCCGAAGTGATTGCTATTTCCAAACACGCCCACCAGCTGTATACACTTGGGAAATATGCCGCCCGGCTGCATGGTCCCAAAGTTCAGCCCGGCGGGAAATATGCAGCCGGGCGAGAGAGCTGTGATATTTTCTGAAATATTAGCATACCCGTAACGAACTATAAAGACAAAATTAAGTTATATTTCACGAGATATTAAAGAATGTGCTGTAACCGGGATTAGGAGTGATGAATATTCACCTATCTAAAGAATACCGAAGTTCGATGGAAAACATCGTCATAGCGTTGCAGGGGATTCAAAAGTTGCCACTCTAAGCGGCCGCCAACGGCCTGCCCGCCGCCGCCGCTAGCTGACTGGGGTGCGATAGTAAAATATCATAATATGGATAATAGATGATAATGTTCAAATAAAAATGCGGCTAGATCGATAGATCAACATGTTCCCTCGTTCATGAACTTTAACTGCCGTCGCTATGACTTCTAGTAGCCGAATAATCGCTTGGAGGCGCAGAGCATCCGGGCCTCGGATGGCTACCATTGCCTGGCACGGCACGGAATCGTCGGTTGAGCGGCGTTCGCCCGCTGATGCCTCAGTAGCAGTGCTGAACGGGCGGAGGCGGTGAGACGGTAGACCGGCCGGGCCTCAGTCGGCTCGTAGTGGTTTGCTGTAGTATTGTAAACGTACGGACCGGCGGCTGGCGGGTGGAAGAGCCGGATAATTTCGGTGATATGCCATAATACAATGTACTGCGATGTGCGAAATGGGAATCACACACATCTTTTTTCAATGGCAACCAATACATATTTCACAGCCCATTCTTCCCAGATAATAGGTGAGGCCCGGCCTCAGTTGCCTCATATGTCGATCCGCCACTAAACTGAACCAACGATAACTGAACCAGGGATAACTGAACCAAGGATAACTGAACCAGTGACAACTGAACCAGTGACAACTGAACCAGGGACAACTGAACCAGGGATAACTGAACCAGGGATAACTGAACCAGGGACAACTGAACCAGGGACAACTGAACCAGGGACAACTGAACCAGGGACAACTGAACCAGGGACAACTGAACCAGTGACAACTGAACCAGTGACAACTGAACCAGTGACAACTGAACCAGTGACAATTGAACCAGTGACAATTGAACCAGTGACAACTGAACCAGTGACAACTGGATCAGTGACAGCTGGACCAGTGACGGTTCACAAAGTGGCGGTGCAGTCACTGTTCAGACAAAGTGGCGGTTCAGTCACTCACTGGTTCAGTTGTCCCTGGTTCAGTTGTCCCTGGTTCAGTTGTCCCTCGTTCAGTTGTCCCTGGTTCAGTTGTCACTGGTTCAGTTGTCACTGGTTCAGTTGTCACTGGTTCAGTTGTCACTGGTTCACTTGTCACTGGTTCAGTTGACCTTGTACCAATCAGCTTATATGGCTTCTTCAAGCAAGTAACCAGGAGTTCAGCATATAGATATGATTTTGCTCAATAGATGCAATATTGGACCATAACTACTGCTGAATAAGTACATGACTGTTTAACCTAGCACCTCAAGACTAGGTAATTATCCGTAGTTGCCGCACTCGGAAACAGTTTCACTCGACGGGCTCGGTCACACCCCGGCCCCCATTTTGTATTGTATTTTTGGGGGATTTTTTGTTGTTGTTTTTTACAAATATAAAAAAACGAAATACATGTGAAAGAATGGTGTTCCAGCAATATACAACACAAATTTTAAATGAATATCAGCTTTTTTGACTGACTTATGTCTCATACTTTATGGCTCCCTAAGTATGAGTAACTCATGACGTCATATTGTGAAATTGCGCTTTTTGGCTTGTATTGACCAGATAAAAAACAAATAAATGTCAGCACTGTATTTCTGAGACAAAACTGGTCTAGGAACATACCTACTGTATTCAGATTGATCAATTTCAAATTTTGACCATATGTGACTCATGACGTCATATTGTGAAATTGCGCTTTTTGGCTTTTATTGACCAGATAAAGACAAATAAATTCCAGCACTGTATTTCTGAGACAAGACTGGTATAGAAACATGCCTTTTGTATTTATATTTATCAATTGCAAATTTTGACCACATGTGACCTGAACTTGACCTAAGCTTGACACTAACTTCACTTAAATGAGGTCAGATGGTAAAATGATTATCACTATCGCATGCTACGTGTAAAATAGCCCATAAAACAAGTATTGCATGACTTTCGGAAATTGTCTGCGTATAGTGACCTTTTGTGACCTGGCCTGACCTTGACCTTGAATTTTGCCAACAATCTCATTTTAGGTCATGCGGGATGTGTATTTTTTTATTTGAATATTTGAATATTTTTTATATTGAATTAAAATAAAACATTTGAGTGATCATGGTCGCAATCAAAGGCTTTGGATCGAAAGTATGGTCCATAAACTCAAATGTCTCCATTTTGACCTTTGACCCGATCTTGACATGATATGTGACCTCAATGCGAAAATTTCGAGTATGCATTAGATGCGTCTCATTGAGAGCTTTCGAATGCCGCGTTGCGCGTCTCGCTGCGATCATTGGTTCCGGAGATAACGAGGGGGGGGGGGCAATATTTGCCACCCCTTTTTAACGACCGGTACTTGCAAGTTACTTTTCGGTTTCCATCAAACTCCGGGCTTTTCCCGTATTGATTTTTTACGCAATGGTGTGGACAATATATTTTGCGTTCTGCTTGTTGTGATTATATGCCCACCCATCCTTTACAATTAACTAACAATACAACTGGTAATTCAATCGGAAGCTCATCGATGCACATCGACGGCGACCTATTTAGTGTCGGCGATTTGTTTAGAGTGCCCATTCAACAACGTTGAACAGATTGATACAAAAACGTGTGTCGCTTGTGTTGATGTGTCGCTTTCCAATAGTGGAGGGAAAATACCGATCATGAACTTCCAATCTTGAATTAGGCAGGTTGGTGGCAAGAGGACAAGTGACCAAATGGAGGAATCTGATTGGAGGCCCGGATTTGTCTAGTAAACTGGCGCATTGGCTACCGCCATTTCTGACGAACAAATAATGGACTAGTTGCAGGTTACCTAACCCGCTACTTTTATGTGTTTGATGAAAAGCAAATGAATCAAACATATTTTCTAGATTGATATTTCACTATAAATTCCTCCGGATTATTAGTTTTTTTTATACGTAGTTTGAAATTCTGCTCTCTGATTGGTCGTGGCGTCAGATGGCAATAGTTCAGGCGGTCAAAGTTACTTGAGGTAGTGTTGGGCGGCTCGGCTGCCGCATTTCTTTATAATAAGCTGCCCCCCCCCCACTCAAGAAGTAGGGGGGGGGGACATATCATTCCCCCGCCCATAAATTTGTAAAAGGGGCCCTCCAAGAAGTTGACCGAGGGCCCCGAGGTGCCCCAACCAGCCTGAGGGGCCCCCTAGGCCGACAGAAGGCCCTCAGTCGGCCTGAGGGGACCCTCAATAGGCTTGAGGGGCCCTCGGTAGACATGAGGGGCCCTCGGTAGGCATGAGGGGCTCTCGGTAGGCATGAGGGGCCCTCGGTAGGCATGAGGGGTCCTCGGTAGGCATGAGGGGCCCTCGGTAGGCATGAGGGGCCCTCGGTAGGCATGAGGGGCCCTCAGTAGCAGACTTGTAAACGATTCACGGAGAATCGACTAACGATTCAAGAATCACATCATTTGACGAAGAATCACAGATGAATCGATTAATTTTATGCAAACATCAATGTGAATCATGAGTTGAATCATTGGCGCTGCGTAGAATCACCAAATGAATCGATTCAAACCGATTATACGAATACAAAATATGAGTTTCATATTATACGAAGTAGGTACTAGGCAGGTACTGTTGGTAGTTCATGTTACGAAACCCGGCCACCAGGACATTCATGATGCCTGATTTAGGCTATCATACCTATTACCTGCTTATCTACCGAGATCATAATTACCTGGAAGAAGACTGCAGAGCATAACATTGAACACAACTTACGAGTGCACTATCTGTCTATAATTGCACGTGGACCATGAATCAGAATCAGAGTTGAATCATTGCGCTGAGCCGTGAATCGCTGGTGAATCGATTCACTTTACGCTGAATGGTAATTTGAATCAGAATTGAATCATTGAGGATTCACGGGAATCACTGATGAATCGATTCATTACAAAATGAATCGTTTACAAGTCTGCTCGGTAGGCCTGAGGGGCCCTCGGTAGGCCTGTGGGGCCCTCGGTAGGCCTGAGGGGTCCCTTGGTAGGACTGAAGGGTCCCTTGGTAGGCCTGAGAGGGCCCTCGGAAGGCCTGAGACTTCAACATGGGCCTGTGCGACGTTTTTTGTGTGACTATTTAGGGGCACTGCAAAATATAGTGGCTTAAATCCGGAGATACCATTTCGCGCCATTTTGTTGATGTTGTTGGGGGGCTTTGGCCGTGGGAGGGGCCCAGGGTTTGCCCCCCCCCCTCCATCCGAAAATACCACCCACCGCCAATGATACCACCTCCATAACCGCTCTATCCGAACGCGTGCGATTTGTCGGCTGTGATTGAGACCGTCTGGTGAGGAATATAAGGCGGGAAAAGCTACCGCTGGGTGATAAAAAAAAATACCTTGTTCTATCCTCTATCCATACCCTGGTCATGATTCCACCTGCAAATTCATTTAGTACCTAAATATTGTTCCTAAAAAGCATTGCAAAATCTCCATGTTAAAGGGATTATACGGGTTTTTCCCAGAATAATTGAGTTACATAGTAACACGTACTTTATAAAGGTGGTAGAAGTCCCACGGTAGCCACATTTTTCTGGAAATTACCTCTTCTGCACGTAAGGACATTCCAAAGTGCGCGGTGATGCCACCGCGTATTTTCTGCAGGACCGGCTGAGGCAGAGCCAGTCATCTCTTCTATGCTAATAAAAACACCTCACGTAAGGCATATTTCCGGTAAAATAAGCAATATTTGAAAGAAAATAAACTTCTTTTGTTCCAACGACACCAGCAGTTACCTAGTCTTCCATAAAATTATATATTTTTCATGAATTTTCATGCCAAAAAATGAATACGCCACCACCAAATTCTCAACGCTAAAGGCCAGAGAAAAGAAAACCACAAAAGCACAAAACCTCAACGAACAGTGTGTAGTAATACAAAGTCCCGTCAGTTTTGAATTGCATAATAATTTTGTGATCCAGTGTAGGACTTGCAGATAATTCAAAACTCTAAAATTGATCTTAAGATAAAAGTGGTGACAGTAGTGCCGATCAAGTACTCGTTATCTGATACTAGTCTCGAAAAACGCCCAAGTTTTAACGCTGATAATTTCTGAAATAATGGACTAAATGAGCATTGAGGTCCCTGTTATATGTCTTAAACGTGTTTAAAGCTCATACAACTGCAAAAGAGTGCATTTACTTTCAGGACGGAAACCCGTATAATCCCTTTAAAGCATGGGAGTATCAGCTGACTGCGATTCCTTGGGCCCAACCACACTGGAGGATCCCGGCGATCGGTTGCACGTGCGGTGGGAAGTCACGTGACTGAATCCTTACGCCCCTACCTCTAATAAAGTACCTTGAAATTAGGGAATATTTGTGTGCTAATTCTTAAATTTAGATCACATCATTTAATACCATAAAGGTAGCAAAATAAATTGTTGCTAACAAAATCAAAAGGTCATTATTTCCCTTTAATGCTTTTCCTGCTCATTCTTGATATATAATTGAATATAGTTGCCCAATAACTCTGACATATTTTCCCCATTTTTTATGTTAAATTTATATTTTTTAAATATTTAGCTCGAATGTTTTGAATGTATGGAATTCCGGTCAGGACCCACGCTAAGCATAGCTTGTTGCGTAGCCGCAGGTGTGGCTCAAGATTGACTTCTGACCCCACCACCTGACCGCGCAATTCCTGTTGACCGGCAGAATTTGAGGCGAAAGTTGTACGTGCCCGACATACCTGGACACGGTCCGCCCGCCCTCTGCCGTCACCTGACCTTGAGTGCGACCGCTGCTACCGGCCGCAGGCCATCCCAGTCAGGGTATATTGAAGTCAGGGTATATGCTCAAATTCAGTATATATGATCTCAATAATTAGCCTATTCTGAGGATGTTCTTTGAAATTGTGTCTATCATTTCAATTTTAATTTACTTTGTTCGGATTGATTTGGCTATTTTCATCTTTATTTTCCAAATATCATTGAAAATATTAATAGTCCTAGTTCCGAACCCTGAGTATAGTATAATAACGTTAGATGTAAACTAAATATGGTGACATTCTAGTAGGCTACAAACATTGCGCACTTATTCTTAATTTGATTTGTTTGTTTTGAGTGCGTTCGGAAGGGCCAATCTCCCACGCATTTCGCGAAATCTTTTGCGATTGGCCGTTCGGAGAGCACGAAATGAGGGATTTCGCGAAATAACGTGGAATCGCCCGGAGCATGTCACGGCGGTGTTTTCAAAGATGGCGGCCCACATTGAGGAGATGGGGTAAGTGTAGAATCACCGATATATATGGAAATATGTAATTTTCATAATTGGTAACTGTGTTATAATATGAAGCATGCTTCCAGATGCATATCATGTCTACTTGTGAACCTATCAATAATTATATTGAATTGCTTATAGTGATGGTGATGACAATGGCCAATGGTGATGTTTTTTTATTCTTGATTTGTTGTGTCATCTGTGATCAACAGTAATGGCGGCCGCACACTAGGCCATTCGGCGCGCGATATACTGCGACATTCCGCCTCGGAAAATCGCGTCGATACCGCTGATATCGTCCTTGTTCCGGCGGATTCGGCGCTGTCTGCTCGCGAGATTCCGCCCCGCCGACCTACAGCATGTCGCAACCTGTGCCTACAGCCTGTCACAAGGTAAATTAATGATGGACATTTTTCGACGAAGATGTAAGTTTAGAACCTCGAAACTTTTAGATAACAAATTTCACAGCGGCAAGAGCATGCTGTGCAAAATTTGTACCTCTGTCTTGCATATATTCGCCACTGTTGCCTGATCAATTTTGTTGTCCGCGGCTCCGCGGCGTTCAGTCGCGGAAAAAAGCTCGTTCGAATCAGCTTTTTTCCGCCGGTCCGCAGATGGCCGGCCGACGACATTCGTCCGCGATTTTTGACGTTTCGGCTGACGCGAAGGCGGAAAGTCGCTAAAGATGCGCGGAAAGTCGTAGCGTTATCGCGACCTCCGCGCGCCGAATGGCCTAGTGAGCGGCCGCCTTAATAGTAGTCTTTCTCAAAATAATTGCTGCCAACCAAAGATAATTGTTATGAAATAATTGTTTAAATACCTAATGACGCACATATATGTGCGTCAAGGTATACAATTTGTCGGGTTCGCCGTATACGGCGAACCCGACGAATTTTTCGCGAAATTCCTACCGAACGACCATGATAAATTTCGCGAAATTTTTCGCCTTCCGAACGCACCCCTAGACTCGTAGTTCCCGACCAGTTTTCATAAGATAATGTTCGTACTGACTTTTATACTTTATAACTTTTACGTTTACCAAACACTTGAAGGGAATAGTTCACCTTCGAAAAGGGGTTTTGAACTGAAAAATCAGTTTTGTAGCCCATGTTGAGAAATCCCTGTTTGCAAGTTTTCTTGGCAAAAAAGACTCCAGCCAAATATTATTATAATCATTTATTTTCAGAATTATAATCATTCACATGCTTATAGTTTAGTCAAAACAAATTAATATGTATATATATATATATATATATATATATATATATATATATATTATATATATATATATATATATACATACATACATACATACATACATACATACATACATACATACATACATACATACATACATACATACATACATACATACATACATACATACATACATACATACATACATACATACATACATACATACATACATACATACATACATACATACATACATACATACATACATACATACATACATACATACATACATACATACATACATACATACATACATACATACATACATACTACATACATACATACATACATACATACATACATACATACATACATACATACATACATACATACATACATACATACATACATACATACATACATACATACATACATACATACATACATACATACATACATACATACATACATACATACATACATACATACATACATACATACATACATACATACATACATACATACATACATACATACATACATACATACATACATACATACATACATACATACATACATACATACATACATACATACATACATACATACATACATACATACATACATACATACATACATACATACATACATACATACATACATACATACATACATACATACATACATACATACATACATACATACATACATACATACATACATACATACATACATACATACATACATACATACATACATACATACATACATACATACATACATACATACATACATACATACATACATACATACATACATACATACATACATACATACATACATACATACATACATACATACATACATACATACATACATACATACATACATACATACATACATACATACATACATACATACATACATACATACATACATACATACATACATACATACATACATACATACATACATACATACATACATACATACATACATACATACATACATACATACATACATACATACATACATACATACATACATACATACATACATACATACATACATACATACATACATACATACATACATACATACATACATACATACATACATACATACATACATACATACATACATACATACATACATACATACATACATACATACATACATACATACATACATACATACATACATACATACATACATACATACATACATACATACATACATACATACATACATACATACATACATACATACATACATACATACATACATACATACATACATATATATATATATATATATATATATATATATATATATATATATATATATATATATATATATATATATATATATATATATATATATATATATATATATATATATATATATATATATATATATATATATATATATATATATATATTAATGAGCGTTTAAATGACAGTAATGACCGTTAAAACGTTCATAAAAACAAATGCTATGGAAAAAGTTTTGGGTCGCGGTGGGATTTGAACCTACGGCTCTATCCAAAGTCAAACTTTATGCCTTTGGGAACACGATTTCCCAACACCCAAACAAAAAGTTATGTAAAAACAAAAGTAAGATTATAATACAGGCTCTCAAAAGATGTTTCACTTTTATTATTTAAATTAATGGAACCGAAGATACAGAGTGCCAAACATGAGAAATTTCCCGTTGCCTCTATGTTAAGACATCGTTGGCTTCGGGCTCTTGGGAACACGATTTACAGCCCTCAAATCGAAAAATACCTCCAAAAGCGTCAAAAGCAGATGAAATTTTCTACTCGATAGCATCTAGGTTTTTCAAATTACCCTCTCATATTTTCTGTAAATTCACGCTGAAAATGGCGAATTTAACATTAAACCCTATGGGCCTAGTAGTATTTGTATCCCAAAACTAGATCGGGCTACCATATGGTTTGAGAGGGGGCCGATCCCAGTCAGGGGCGAATAGCGAGCGCCGCAGCGACTCGAACCCGGGCTGCCACACCGGGGTCAAGTCAAAAGCTCAGCGCTCTCCCGACTGAGCTACATGGGCGCAAATATGCCCTTTCTAACGTTATTGTTTTTTTAAGCTCAAATGTCATTTCTCAATTCATAATTAGTGTTCGAAAATTGCTCTTCACTTTGGTCGCCTGTACCCTTGGTATTCCGTAGAAACAATCTATTTTTGAATGCCCCCCCTTTCCTAATGCATGCAGTTCATTTGCAGTGTTTCAATATAACAATGCAACAAAAATGTTGAAATCACCTATTTTTTTTTGCTGACATTGGTCCACTTGAGCTCAACCATCATTTGATCACTTAAATTTAAAGGAAATAGTTCACCTTCAACATGGGATTTTTAACTGAAATAGCAGTTTTGTAGCCCGTGTTGAGAAATCCTTATCTGCAACTTTTCTTGGCTGAAAAGACTCTCCAGCCGAAGATATTTGACTTTTTGGCGAAGGAATGCGGCGCATATATGATATATACCGTACCGTCTGAGAGTGCCAGACTGCAAAGTATGGCATTTTCGACGAGATCTCGTCGGTGCGGGCCCGTCCTGGCTGGTGCGGATTTGGTGCGGATTTGGTGTGGTGCGGTGCGGATTCCTGCGGTGCGGTGCGGATTTCCGCGGTGCGGTGCGGTGTGGTGCGGATTTGGTGAAGTGTGGTGTGGTCTTGTAATGGGGCGGTACCTACTACCTATGCTGTGCTGCGGCAACAGTCGCCAGTCTGCACCGCCATGCACTAAAGATGTATCTAAAATCACCGTGTTCTTTATTAGCACTGCTGTCGCACAACTGATTGTATTTACCACTAGAATTTAGAGGTTTATGGAAGACAAAAACTCATTTCTAGATTGTTCTACAAAATGTCTCATTATATGGGAAAATGTCTCATATTTAACGTAAAAGCATCTAAAACATTTCCGAAAATCTCTCGTTTATTATCTGATTTGTAAATGTTGGCCGAAAATACAAATTGGCGGTAAATTGCGAGACGATTACCATTACGGCGAGATCTTTTGTGATGTGGGTGGTGTGCTTCAACTTTGGAGGCTGTTGTCTGGATAATTGAATGGGTTGGTGACGGTATCCGGACATATTTTCGTCGCGCATTTTTTCGTCCGCTGATTTTCGTCTGCAGTTTTTCGTCCGCGCATAATTTCGCGGCGCATTTTTTCGTCTCGCATTTCTTCGCTTCCGCAATTTTTCGTCCAGCATTTCTTCGAATCCACAAAACTTCGTCTGCGCAAATATTCATTTCGCAGATCTTCGTCAGCGCTAATCTTCGTCTCGCATTTCTTCGTTCGCAAATCTTCGTCTCGCATTTTTTCGTCCACAAATACTCGTCTGCGCAAATTCGCGCAATTCTTCGTCTACGCAAGTTTTCGTCAACACAAACTTTCGTCTACGCAACTTTTCGTCTTTGTGAGGTATCCGGACATATTTTCGTCTCGCATTTTATCGTCCGCAATTCTTCGTCTCGCATTTTTCTTTTCCGCAAATGTTCTGCCGGCATTTCGTCGAATTCTCAAAACAAATCATCGCGGTCGCGGAATTTTCCGTCCGCAAATCTTCGTCTGAAAATTTTCGTCCGCAACTTTTCGCATGCCCATTGCTTTCATATTTTTTTATTTGCACTATTCTTTGTCAGCAACGTTGCTGACAACGTTGCTGCAAAGAGACGAAAAGTTGCGTAGAATAAAAGTTACATAGACGAAAAGTTGCGTAGACGAAGAATTGCGCAGACGAATATTTGTGGACGAAGAAAAGCAACGTTGATGACAAAAGAATAGTGAACATGAAAATTTGTGAAAGCAATGGGCAGGCGAAAAGTTGCGGACGAAAATTTTCAGACGAAGAAATGCAAGACGATGATTTATGACGGAAAATTCCGCGACCGCGACGATTTGTTTTGAGGATTCGACGAAATGCCGGCAGAACATTTGCGGAAAATAAAAATGCGAAACGAAGAATTGCGGACGACAAATTCGGGACGAAAATATGTCCGGATACCTCAGAGACGAAAAGTTGCGTAGACGAAAAGTTGCGCAGACGAATACTTGTGGATGATGAAATGCGAGACGAAGATTTGCGAACGAAGAAATGCGAGACGAAGATTAGCGCTGACGAAGGTCTGCGAAATGAATATTTGCGCAGACGAAGTTTTGCAGATTCGAAGAAATGCGGGACGAAAAATTGCGGACACGAAGAAATGCGAGACGAAAAAATGCGCCCCGAAATTATGCGCGGACGAAAAACGGCAGACGAAAATCAGCGGGCGAAAACATGCGCGACGAAGAAATGCGGGATGAAAATCGGTCACGAAATCGTTGGTGGCTGGTGTGGATTTCTGGCTGGTCTGGTGCGAACTGATGCTCATTTCTCGCCTGCGTGGTGCTTGTTGGTGCGGATTTCTGGCCTACGTGGTGAGGGCTGGTGCGGATTTTCGCTATGGGCTGGTGCACCTGGTCCACTCCTGTGCCATACTTTGCAGTCTGGTGAGAGTGCCAGCACTGGTCTGAGCATGCGCAGACCATAACGCACACCATAACATTAATAATTTACGACCTGTCCTGAATTGGCGTGATGTAGGACCATTTTTGAAAAGAAAAAAAAGAAACTATTAAAAAATATAATAAAATCGTGTTCTGAAAAAATTATGAAGGTGAACTATTTCCTTTAAGGGTACAACAATTGCTCTTCACTTTGGTCACCTAGTTTCTTGGTCACTTGGTATTTCATATAAACAATCTAAGTTATTGTCATTATTCAACATTGAACAGATTGAAACAAAAGCTCTAAATATGTTGTGCTCTCAATAGAGATTAGAGGAGGGAAAACACCAATCATGAACTCTGAAAGAACTAAGAAGTATATAATTTCCCTTTAACACCCCTGGCAGCTGAGTGCCTGCAACAATGGTTTTCTGAAAGCCAAGCCACATGTGGACAATCAAACATTGCTATTTCAGTTATGTCTGATCTTTTTGCATTATTTGCCACATTTGCACTTAAATGGAGATAATCACCTTTTGATTTTGCTAGCAACAATATCTTTGGCTACCATTATGGTATTAAAATGATGTGATCTAAATTTACAAATAAAATACAATTATTCCCTAATTTAAAGTTGGAAGTTTTGGCAAATTAATGATCAGTACCTATTTTCCCTCCACTATTGGAAAGCACAACATCTGGCGCTTTTGGATCAATCTGTTCAACGTTGTTGAACAGGCACTTATAAACAAATCACAGACACAAAATAGGTCGCCGTCCGGGGCCAAGCTAAACTGTCAATTTCAATGCACTTTTCTCAAATGATTGTTGATTGTTCATAAAAGTTTGGCACATATTCACAAAAGATAGAGTGCAGGAAACATATTGCATACCTTCATGATAATTAACAATGTGTATTGAGGCTAATTTACTGAACTCATTACCAAGTACTTGCTGAGTACCAACCGATATAAACATGGATCGCTTATCAGTAGAAAACTGCCAATATCTTTTGGTAGGAATGTTTAAATGCAAAATGTGATGAATTTACATCATATTTTGGCCTTGTCTATCAATTTCAGGTGCTAACTCCATTTTAGTGGAAACAGGTGATTATCTCCCTTTAATAAAATGGACCCCTTCACTCAGTTTGACTTTGTTGTGCTTTCAAGCACAAGCAACACAATATTTAGGTCTGTGGGGAATCTTTAGGTTTTCAAGAATTTGAAGCCACCCTGGCCACACTGAAACTATATTTATCATTCAACGTACCTTGCTTGACTTTTGAAGTATGTTTCATGAACACGTTTTCACAAAAATATATATTAGCTTGATATTAAATCAGTATGTATATTTATCATGGATGACGTAATACTTCATCCATGTCAATGTATTCAGGGGGTGTGTCATCCCGGGATTCCCCATGTATCGGCTGCCGAACGGTAAAGATTAGGGACGACGTCACTGGTGCTGTGGTCCAGTCGTGGCCAGCCCCGTCGCCGTAGCTGCGCTTTCGAGCGTTTTGCGGTCTTTTGACGGGTGTTGCCGAGAGCGCAGCAATTTGAAGTCGTCGCCGTTAGATAAGTTAGTTATGTTGCAAGTCTACATTTTTTTTTAGCATATCTTGAACATTAAGCCAAAACAATGTCATTTGCAACATTTCCAAGTACAACGTATGGCCGTCTCACCCCTCAGCCAGACTAGAGCAGCGTATTGCCGTTTCGCCCCTCAGCCAGACCGGGGCAGCGTACGGCCGTCTCGCTCCTCGGCCGGGCCGGGGCAGCGTATGTCCGTCTCGTCCCTCAGCCAGACCAGGGCAGCGTATGGCCGTATCCTCCCTCAGCCGGACCGGGGCCGAGGGAGGGTATGGCCCAGGGTGATAGAGGACGGGTGGAACGGATTTTAGTATGATTTATTTAGGATAATACTAGAAAAGTACTAGATTCACTACTATATACTAGTTTTTTTAGTTCCATCTAAATATGTGGTAGCTTTACCGAGGAGCGAAAGCCGCGCAGGTATTACGAAAGCTCTTAGAGTAAACGAAACAATCGAAATGCATTGTAGATTATTCATATTTGTCGCTAGCTTCTGTGGACTGTAGGCACGTAAGGCGCTGTAAAGTTTTTAACTGTTAAGTTGTCGGGTAGAGCTTGATCTCTTCCATTTTCAATTCACGTTTTTTTACCCGGCTATGCCCTACTGTGTTGTGCTAGGCTGTACCAATAGTACGGAGAAGGGTAATTCAAATCATCTTGGGACTGGCTAGTGTCTACCACCGTCTTCCTCGTGATCCCAAAGTGGCCGATCTTTGGTAGCAATTAATTTGACGAGATGCAGCAAGGGAAGAAGTTAAAGACCCTAGGAATTGCTCTGAACATTTCTTGGAATCCTGCTTCAGAGAGCTTCACAGATTTGCCACTGAAAGGACATATTATAATGCATGTGCACAAAGACCAAAAAGATAATCATACAGCTAAGTGATTGTGATAGCCATGGCAGAGTTTGCTGCTTTCAACCCGGAACAAGCGCTCTGCTTTGTTTACAAGCCCGCCTTCAACTGTGCCACTGCCGCATGTGCCAATTTCTGTGCCTGCTGACAAAACACTTGTACTGCAGTCTGCACCTACTTTGTCGCAGCAGCAGAGCTGGCACTTGTTAGCAGGAGTATGATGTCACCTGGTATGACATGGTAATGTGCCTGGCGTCATTGATCTTCCAGCGAATCAGGCTCTCTAACTTCGGCTGACAACAGCACAGCAGCCGATTCGGAACGGCTATGGCAACTATGGTAATTTTTGCTTTCTATTGCCTTCATATGGTAAAGATTAATGTTACGCTTTATAATCTACATTTAGACGTGGTTGACATGCCTGCATCCATGGCTTACAAAATCTGGGGTTTCATTAAGGTATATTTGCCTTGCCCTATCTGGTGCTTACCTTCTTGTGTAACTTGTGTTTACATAATTTAGCTGTTAAAGGAAATAGTTCACCTTCGGAAATTTTTCAGAACACGATTTTATTATATTTTTTAATACAGTTTCTTTTTTTATTTTCAAAAATGGTCCTACATCGCGCCAATTCAGGACAGAAGGTAGTACATTATTAATGTTATGGTGTGCGTTATTGGTCTGCGCATGCTCCATGCAGTGCCGGCACTTTCAGACGGTACAGTATATCATATATGCGCCGCATTCCAGTTGCAGATAGGGATTTCTCAACATGGGCTACAAAACTGCTATTTCAGTTCAAAACCCCATGTTGAAGATAAACTATTTACTTTAAATCTGACATAACACATAGCAGGTAGCATTATGTTCTGTTATATGACTATTGATGACCTTCTTTGCACTGTGTCAAGTATTCATGACCTTGCCATCTTAAATTTCACTAGGGATAATCTAATTTTTTGTCATCACAACTTAACATGCAGCAGCTGTATTGTATGTGTCACATATTTAACCTTTTGGTTATGTATACCTGTTATGAATAATTTGGGTTATGGGTTACCCAGTAATATACTCTGTCTATGTGAACATGATTCATACAAAATTAATATACTGCAGGATTCAAGGATGGTGCTCGTGTAGTGAAGGAGAAGAGCCAGCAGCCGGCCAGGTGTCGGTGTCTCTGCAGGCCCTGTGGACCAGGGTCGTCAGTATCGGCGGCCTGACGGTGCCCACGGAGACATTCTACGCCACCTTCAAGGAGGTGGAGGCGGTTTTCTGTGCCCTCCACGCTTTGGAGCCCGATGGCTTAAGCCGAAGGTCCGTGTCATCAAGGACTTTGTCGTGGTCCTCCAGGACAAGTTCCCACGCGTCCATCCCAAGATTCGCGCCTCCTTCGCCCGCGTCCGGACATTTATCAGGATGGGTAACATCAACAGGGCCCGACGCGCCGAGTCTCGGGCACGGTGAGGAGCGAGGAAGTGCTGGCATCACGCACAGTGAAAACTAGTGTATAGGCTGTAGTGAATAGACTGGACAGTTGTGCTCATTCACTCATGTCATGTTTTTCTCTTGTTTTGTACATGTCGTTTTGTTGTCAACTTCTCAGGTACTGGCAGAATCGAGAGGGCTGTTTTATTTTGTACCGTAAGTCTGCTGAGGCCTGAGGTGCATGTTCCTTCCGTTGTTCTGGTGTGTGTATAACAGGATACTGTGTGATTCGAAATCTGTTGCTAGATTTAACCCAAAGATATGGCATCCGAGATATTCAGTTGCATATTGTCCTGGGATCCTAGATCCACCACTGATTGTATGTTGTGGTATGCTTATCACGGTATCATGTGTGTAATCCGATATCTGTCGCTTAATTTCACCCAGAGATCCACTGGTATCTAAGATCCATTGTTGCATTTGTTGCGAGGGCTGCTTGGATATCCGTCATTGCTTGGATATCCGTCATTTAATTGTGTGGAGGGATCTTCTTGAATCGGGCTTCAGTCTGGTAATCCATGTAGGAACAAGTTATCTCGTACGTGCGTCATTTTGTCTTTTGCATCAATTGTGCCACTGTAGCTCCTACAATGCTGTTGTATTATTGCTGCTACAGTGCTTTCAATAATGATTTATTGGAGTAACTTTTCTTTCAATGGCTTGGTTGTCAGTTTTCGTAAAAGACAGGATGTGAAGCGGGAGAAACGAAGAAAAGGCTCGAAAGTATCGGGAAAACCAGTTGTCAGTTAAATTTTTTTTAACAATCTTCGAACGAGTATGATATGTAATAAATGTGTATGTTTTGCTTTACTTACGTTTTAATAAGTCTATCAATCAGTGTAAAAGCTGGAAAGAGGTATTTCACAAATATATTCATATTGTATTCACTCATACACGCTACTACTTAGTACTCACAGCTTGTCACACTAGCAGGTCGCGATATGAAATGACAAACGAGAAGGATAAATACGACAATTACCTATTAACAAGTTATCATCGCGGAATTACTCAATATCAAGCCGGAGAAGATGGTTTAAATCAAGTTAATTTCGACAAAACATTTTAAACAGTTTATTTTGTCGATAAAACATAGTTATCGACCATCAAAAATAATGTAACATCATTCCTGCGCTAAATCACCCTTACCCGAGCGGGATTCGAACCTACCACCTTCGCATCCGTAGTCTGATGCGCTACCGACTGAGCTATTGCCGCCGGCGAACCAGCGTCGCCAGAAACTGGCCAGACCGGCACGGAGTGCAGTCAAATCTTTACCCCTCACGCCCTAAGAATTCGGCTGAGTTAGGTGAAAAATGGTAGAGGAATCATCGCGAGATATTTGAACGATCTTTCTTTGGAGACTAGCTGCAAGCGAATCGGCTGAATAGAACTCGAGATACAGCTTCCCAAAGTTGGGTCATTTAACACGTGAACCCTACGGGCTAGTAGGAAAGTCACGCCCAAGAGCTATAGTGCTGCCAACTAACTTCGGAGGGGGCCGGGTATGGCCGTCTCATCCCGAGTACTTATATCAATGAATAGGTTCAAGTTTTGGCGACTGCCATGGCTACGTCACGCCTGGTTCAAACTAGAATAAACTAACTATGTCACCATATAACTAATTCTGGTATGCTTTTTGGAATAGTTCTCATTTTTTTCTAGAATTTCAACTATATAGTAGGATATGGTAATCGCATCGGAAAATATCTGAATAGAAAACGAAATATATTTAATACAATTTTGTGTGTATTCGAATGCAAATAGTATTTAAAGTTCATTGGCACATCAATTTATTGGAAAAATACCTATACACACCATGTTAACGATATATTACAATTAGTCAGCTGTAACAGAGTTTGCATTCAGGCCGGATATTATGAAGCACCAGGCCGCCGCCGGGCCGACCAGCCAGCGGCGGCGACCGGCCGGCCCCGCGGCGGTACAGTCTCTGGCAAGACGTTGCAGCGGTTCTCACCAACTTGCGGCCGGCGCGGTGTCGGCGGTGTACAGCATCTGACAGCGGACCCCGCTCCGGCGCTGTGTGGGCGGAAGATGTCTCCACTCGACCGATAATTGCGAACGATTGGAGTGTCTCAGGTAAAATCGGAGGTCATTCCAGGAATCTAGAAGAAACGAGCCTCCCATTGAGCATAAATACTTGTATCCATCTATCTTAGATAACAAATTAAAAGGGGGTAACTACCAAGCCTCTTTGCATTGCCTAAACACTGTGGAGCGGGATTCAACTGCCATGGTGATGTCACGGATACCAAACAACTTGTGCCGCCCCCCGGTCTCATCCCTCAGTCGGACCGGGGCAGCGTACGGCCGTCTCACCCTTCAGCAGGACCGGGGCAGCGTACGGCCTTCTCACCCATCAGCAGGACCGGGGCAGCGTAAGGCCGTCTGACCCATCAGCAGGACCGGGGCGGCGTACGGCCGTCTCACCCTTCAGCAGGACCGGGGCAGCGTACGACCGTCCCACCATCAGCAGGACCGGGGCAGCGTACGGCCGTCTCACCCTTCAGGAGGACCGGGGCAGCGTACGGCCGTCTCACCCTTCAGCAGGACCGGGGCAGCGTACGGCCGTCTCACCCCTCAGCCGGACCGGGGCAGCGTACGGCCGTCTCGCTCCTCAGCCGGACCAGTGCAGCATATGGCCGTCTCACCCCTCAGCCAGACCGGGGCAGCGTGTGGCCGTCTCGCCCCTTAGCCGGACCGGTGCAGCGTATAGCCGTTTCACCCCTCAGCCAGCCCGGTACAGAGTATGGCCGTCTCGCCCTCAGCCAGACCGGGGCAGCGTAAAGCCGTTTCACCCTTCAGCCAGACCGTCGCAGCGTATGCCCGTCTCCCCCTCCCCCTCAGCCGGACCGGGGCAGCGTATGGCCGTCTCACTCCTGTTGTAGACCGGATTCCACCGGCGGTATATTTCGTTGTTCAAGTTCCACCATTCGGTGGTGGTGGAACTTGGTCCTCAGTCAAACCGGTGCAGTGTATGGCCGTCTCGCCAGTCGCACATCACACAGACCGGGGCAGCGTATGGCCGTCTCCCCCTCAGCATGAATTAAGGAAGGGATCATTATCCGCGGCAAACGTAATCTTAAATAGGATCGTACCTTAGGCGCATCTATCCGTATCCCGTTCGAAATATTCGCACCGTACCGAGCCCCGTGCGGCGACAGCCGAGTCGGACCACAGCACCAGTCACGTCACGCTAATGTCGTGCGATTGGGGCGCTAAAATCCCCGGATGCCTCTCTTATACAGCCTTGCATGTATTTACCATGGGCATAGCGCAAGCATTTACACTCTCATAGCTCGGAAAAATTGTAACATTTGCGCTGTTTCTGTCAACAGATCAAAACTTCTTTGCTGCTTTTTAAAATATTGTTTTTGCCTTCATGAAAAATAGAAGAAACCAGAAAAACAATTGTTCTTTACTCATTCAAGTATAACTTCAGTGACTAACTAAATATCTATCAAAAATATAACTCAACTTAAGCTAAAGCATAACATTTTAAAGCTTGATAATGTGCGATCTACAACGCGATTGCGACGAAATACTCAATATGTGTGGTGTTCTTTTAGTATTGTACGCTTACTTGGAAATGTCGAATGCAAAATCCAGACATATCATACTTAGGGAATATGCGCACTGTACACAGCTGCCTACATTTGTACACATGCTAGAGAACATCTCCATCATACGTCAGCTTGACTTTCCGTGGGCTATCGCTTGGTTGATTTTTTTCTCGGTAG
>JAXIVJ010007015.1:0-63115 GCA_036785665.1 Chirona hameri
AATACATATTATATATATATATATATATAGATATATATATATATATATATATATATATATATATATATATATATATATATATATATATATATATATTATATATATATATATATATATATATATATATATATATAATATATATATATATATATATATATATATATATATATATATATATATATATATATATATATATATTATATATATATATATATATATATATATATATATATATATATATATATATATATATATATATATATATATATATATATATATATATATATATATATATATATATTATATATATATATATATATATATATATATATATATATATATATATATATATATATATATATATATATATATAATATATATATATATATATATATATATATATATAATATAATATATATATATATATATATATATATATATTATATATATATATATATATATATATATATATATATATATATATATATATATATATATATATATATATATATATATATATATATATATATATATATATTATATATATATATATATATTATATATATATATATATATATATTATATATATATATATAATATATTTATATATACCAGTTATCTAGTTAGACAATTGCTCCCCCGGGGGTGGGGTCGGGGTGCTTGTGTATTTTCAATGGAGTGAGTCTGAGATCGACTGTCAGGACAGTCGATCTCATTGTTCTGGTTCTTTGGGAGTTCTAATATAAATAGTAGAAATTCCGGTTCATTCAGCATGAACATTCACATTCCAGTTATACCGTGCATCCTGCGCAATTGCGTCGTTTATGGCGCATGGTGGAAGATCCTATACGAAGGTAGAGTCATCCGGTGATTTGACCGAATCCGACTTAGGAATGGTAACGTCATCTGGACGGAGAATCCCTTACCCCTATACAAATCAATAATAACTCGCAATTTTTGAAAGACTATATAGATAATTCTACTGGGCCGAATTACAAACAACATGCTCTGAAAGAAAGACCTATTCAAGCTCTCTAACTTATTTAAATAACATTTTGCTCCTAAGTCACTCCTATTTTGACAGCGAAGGAGCTCTTATCTTACTCATTCGCTAATGTTAAAAGGTTGGTTTGGTTTGGTTTGTGGACCAAGCACCGTATCCTCTTGGGACCAAGGTGCTAATTGGAACTCTCACCCTGTGCCGAGGGGTATGGGGAGCCGGGAAGACTTTTTGCAGAGGCCCGCCGAGAGATTGAACCCCGGTCCCCGGCACAGAAGGCAAGTATCTTACCACTGCGCCGAGTTGCTCCCCCAAATTACAACTGAAATGTAAGCAACGTGTTGTGTATGTGAAATGCGTCAGATATGTATCCAGCAAGGTCACGGCATTGGCGGCCGCTGCGCGGCCGACTTTCGGTCTCAAATACAAGTCCTGCGCTCCGCCAGGAACGGAGGTTCAGTGAGAGCGTGATAGGATTTAGTGGTCGACCAGATACATATGACGTCATATGGCAAACTTAGAATCTGACGCCTTTCTGCGCCCACGTTGTTTACATTTCAGTTGTAATGGCGGAGTCGTTGCGGCCGGTCGGCGGAGGCGATTGACGGGTGATACAAATTATTATTGTTAGGTAAATACTGAGAATGTCCCTGTTTTGAGTGCAGTTCTGATGAAATTAGACATGTAGAATTAATATAAAATATTCAATTTACCTATACAAAGGTGTGCAAAAGCGAATATCGTCCAATAATTAGCTATAGATCTTTGTTTAGTTTTAACCCGCGCCGTGCCGGTGCTCGGCGACACCTTCGCCGTGCCGGGGGGTGGGGTAGACCCCCTCTAACTCGAAAACTAAAAGGGCTAGAAAGACGCGGAAAAGGGCGTTCGAAAGCTCTCGACAAGCCCACATTCGAAGGTACTTCGGATATTTGTTTTCCTCAAGTCAATATTGAGGTCACCAGAGGTCATCAAATGCCAGATTTTCCAGTTTTAGGACTTCGCTACAGAAACTCCCAGATATCACAGGAGCTATGATAGCTAGGAAGAGACGGAAAAAACAATACAAAAAGTTCAAAAATGCAATCGCTTAAATGTCCTTAGATTTTAGCTCAGGTCAATAGTTTAGGCTCCAGAGCTCATCAAATGTCAAAAGGCTATTTTTGTTTACAAAACAGTCTACACGAATAGCTTTTTACCTAATAACGACAAGGCAATCATTTTGACGCCATTGTGTTTGTCTCGTCAAGGCGCTTTGACTCATATTAATGTTGACTAGGTTAGGTTAACTTTAAAAAAATGTGACCTCAGGTCAAGGTCAAGTGGTGACCCAAGAAGGTCATGTTGCATATGGAAGACATGCCGTGACGAGACAAACACATTGGTTTCGGTTGCACTCCTCTATCGTCATTATGTCAAGAGTTATTGCCATAAAACTGTTGGTGACCTCGGCTGACCCTGTAGGGGTCACTGAACAAAAATGGCACCTAAGTAATCAAGAATGGCTTATAATAACATGATCCACAAGGAATTAGACTGCTATCTTGCGTATCTTTGGAATAGGAAGCATTTGAATATTTCCCCATTGACTTATAATGGGGAGGTCACGAAATTGACCCGACCTTAGGTCGCTGATATACAAAAAAATCCAAGACAAACGAATTGTAGATGTATATGTCCTTATGTAATCCTGTAAGTGTAAAACCAATCATCCACAAACTGTGACTGCGGTGAGTTCGGGCGCGTTCCTCGCCCGGGTCAGACGTGTGCCCCGCGGCTCCGGTGAGGCATGAGCCGAGCGTAGAGGCCGGCCGGGGCGGTGTGGCGGGGCAGCGGTGGCGGCCGCAGTGACACAGTCACCACAGACTGAGTGCCACGAGAGCTCACACTGCGTTAATCTGAGCCAGTGACAGACAGTGAGAAACCAGTGAGAGGCAGTGAGAGGCAGTGAGCTCAACAGCGACCGATCGACATGGCAGTCAAAAGTCAGACTCCGTCGGACTCGGAATACGTCGTCGAAGACAGAGAGAATCGAGTTCGAGCGGACGTCCCCGGCAGTCCAGCAATCGGATCCAGGCAGGTCTCGGTCCCCGCGATGTTCCAAACGGGATTCAGAGCAAGCAAACAGAAGAGGAAAAGACCAGTTAGCGGAGGTTCCAGATCACCTGAGAAAATAGACTCGGTACTCCTGACGGCGATCCAGCAAATGATTGCAACCAGTGAGCAGAGGATAATCTCTTCGTTCGAAAGTAAGTTTGCCTCTTTCGAACACCGAATAGAGATTCTCGAGTCAGAAGTTTACGACAATAATGTCCAGATCGACAACATTCAGAGTCAAGTGTCTGCTCTGAAACTGGAAAACCAGGAGATGAAAAGTCAGGTAGAGTCTATGGATATAAACAACCGAGCAGACTCTCTGATTTTCACGACCGAAGACTTTGGTCCTACCAGCGCTGAAGAGAACGCCTCGGCAAAAGTTGCAGAAATCATATCTGCACAGTTCAGTGATGTTCAGCTCACCAAAGCTGACATTCAGGCGGCCCATCGGCTTCAGTCGAAAGACACGATCATCTGCAAGTTTCACAACAGAGAGGTGCGCGACAACATCTACAGAAAAAGATTTGAGCTGATGGGACAAAGTGATCGATCCAAAAATTCGCTATTCATAAACGGATTACTGACCAAGAACAACAGAGCACTTTTCAACGAGCTTCTCGCTGCGAAGCGGGACCGCAAGGTGTACACGGTGTTCACCCGTGCTGGTGTCGCTTTTTGCAAAGTGTCTCGTGAGAGCAAAGCTGTCAAAGTAGACAGTAAGGACAAAATCACGAACATTTTGCGCGACACTCGTCAGCGCAGCAGTTAGATCGGACGTTACCGAGGTGAGGCGATCTGCGACGGAGACAGTGCCATTGGTCGAAATGGTTATCTAGTGGCATAACGGGCTAGTATGAATAGCCGGTGTCCTGTCGTGTTAGGCGTAAGTTAATTAAAGCTTCATTAGAAGACGAATCGTTTGAGTTTGTATATCAAATGTTTTTTTCATGTATAGTTTCAACGGTTGTTGCAATCCAAGTGTAATCTCCAGTTGTCCAGTTCTTTGCCTAGATGCATGGTAGAAACAAGGTCATAACGTTGCGGTTTGTTTTATAGTGCGTGCAGATAGCTATTACTATTATTTGTGACGCTAACTGCAGCGGCCGCCGGAGTCCGCGGCCCGCGGCCAGAGCCTCCCGGTCAGCCGTCTGGCGCACCGTGCGTCCGACCTAAATGGGTGGGGCTCGGGATGTGATCGCGAGGCGCCCTGTGTGTGGGGACGGGGAGGGATGGCGTTATGGTGGGGAGAAGAAAGGTTACGCAACTACGATGCACGGACATGAATGTAAAGCGCGTGTGATGGACGGTAATGCGAGTGTAAAGGACACACACACATGCGACAGCACATTTATTGACGCACATGAAATGGACACACACTACTCCACACAAGTAGATTACACACGGCATGGCGACAGAGAGAAGGAAGACAAAGACATGTTCATCATAATACGATGGACGAGATTTTCGTAACGACGTTCAACTGCAGAGGGCTCAGGCAACGGGTCAAGAGACGCAGTATTTTCAGACACATCCACACGACTTATCCACGTAGTATAGTGTGTTTGCAGGAAACACACTCTGAACATCGACATGAGCAAATATGGCAAAATGAGTTCGGGGGAAGGATATTGTTTTTCCCATGCTCCCTCGGCGTTCCAGGCTGGTGTAGCAATTCTGTTTCCGCGAACGTTTTCGGGAAAGGTGGATAAAGTCGTTTGTGATCGAAATGGAAGAATGCTTTCAGCTACGGTAATAATTAACAGCAAAAAGTTTGTTTTGATTGGAGCCTACGGACCAGCAGTTGGTCTTCAAACAAATAAGATTAAGTTTTTAAACGAAATTCAAGATATACTGATTGACAATGCAGAACCAAACATTATTCTGGCTGGCGATTTAAATATTCGCCTTAGTGCCCTGGATTCTGATCACAGGTTCCAGCAAACCAGATCGGCCATAAAACTATCTGGGCTGATCGATCAGTTCTCACTGGTTGACATTTTTAGGGCACAAAACCCTTCCGGAAGGCAATACACATGGCGCAGGGTAAACCCACTTAAGCAATCACGAATAGATTATATATTCGTCAGCAAAGCAATGTATCATGGCAGCGTGACCCGGTGCACGGTTGAAGCCGGAATACATAGTGATCATAGCTTTGTGAACGTTAACATATCACCTTGTGACGACACAAGGGGACCAGGACTATGGCGCTTTAACACGCGCCCTGGAGGGGGGCGAAATCCGCCCACCCCTCCGGTTTTTCGAGGATAGCGTAAAAACGGCGGCGCGCAGCGCCGCCGTTTTTTGTATACCTGTTTAGAAATGAACTTCCCGCATTATGTAAAATTCTTGGCCTCAGGTCATCTCAGGTCAGGTCACCAGACCAGGTCACGTGATGACCTCAACTCCGAAACGTTTGAAGTAGTACCACAGCCACAGTTTTACGCCGATCGGTTTAAATCTTGCAGGACTTCATAAGGTCATAGATACCAACAATTTGTTCATCTCGGATTTCTAATATTGGTGACCTAAGGTCAGGTCAATTTTGTGACCGCCAACACGGTTTTATCAATAACTATCGACATAACGAAGATGGAGAAGAGAAAACGGTACCAATATGTTTGTCTTGTCGAGACACGTCTCCCAATATGCAACATGACCAACTTGGGTCACCACTTGACCTTGACCTGAGGTCAAATTTATCAGTTGACCTAACCAGGTCACTATGAATATGATTCGAAGCGCCTTGACAAGACACACGCGATGGCGTAAACATTATTGCTTTATCTTTATTAGGTAAAAGGTTATTAGGGGAAAACAGTTTTGAAAACTAAATCACCTTTTTGACATTCGATGACCTCTGGAGCCTAAACTATTGACCTGAGCTCAAATCTGAGGACACCTATGCGATTGCAATTTTCAATGACTTTCGATTGCTTTTTTCCGTTTGCTGCTAACTATCATAGTTCCCGAGATATGTGGGGGTGTTCGAACCGAAGTCTTGAAAACTTGAAAATCTGACCCTTGATGACCTCTGGTGACCTCAATATTGACCTGAAAAAAAATAACGAAATACTTTCGAAAGAGCTTGTCTCGAGATATCTAACGGCGTTTCCCGCTTGTCGCTACGTTGCGTGGTTTTCGAGATCATAGGGGGGGGGCGAAATCCGCCCCCCCCCCTCCAGGGCGTGTAATTATCAGAGGCCCTCCAGGGCGCGTGTTAATAATAGGCTGTTAGATGATAAGGAGTTCACTGGAAAAGTAAAGCAAGAAATTGATGTTGCCAAGAATTTTGGAGGTGATTATAATGCTGATATGGATAAAGGCTTGAAAGTAGAGCTGTTGATGGGACGTATACGTGTCATTAGTATAAAGCGGAGTAAAGCAATAGCGGCAAACACTCGTGCCGAAGAAAAGAGTCTATGTAAAAGAGTTTCAGAGTTTGAACGGTCGCTGGAAACATTAACTCCTTCAGAGCTTGGAGAATATCAGGGCGCCAAAGTGGCATTGGAAACTATAAAATTTCAGCGAGCCAAATCTGCAATAATAGCCTCGGGTGCTGTTTGGTTAGAGGAGGGAGAAAAACCAACGAAGTATTTCCTTGACCGAGCAAAGCAAATATCATCGGAAAAAAAAACATAACGCTCTAAAGGACGGGGGATAATGTCGTCCGTGGAAATAAGGCGATACTTCAATTGTGCAGCGAACATTTTAAGGAGGTATATAGGTCTAGAGGGACATCACAGCGCCTCGCGCGGATTTTTTTTGACAAGCCCAATATACCTAAATTGTCCAAAGAAGATCAGCAGCGATGTGAGGGTGAAATTACATCGGAAGAATGTAAACTAGCATTGTCTAAAATGTCGCTTAATAAGTCCCCTGGTGTCTCGGGATTCTCTGCAGAATTTTTTCGATTCTTCTGGGAAGACATAGGCCAGACTATAGTTGACTATGTTAATGATGCTCGCCGTAAAGGGGAATTTTTTATATCGCAAAGAAGGGAAGTCATACACTGATTCCTAAGAAGGAGGGAGATCAGAGCAACATAGAGAACAAAAGGCCTATATGTTTATTGGACATAATTTACAAAATCGTAGCCAAAGTGATTGCTAATAGGTTGTCCTCGGTCATTGATAAACTCGTTTCGCGTACACAAACAGGATTCATACGGGGACGATTTATAGGAGAAAATGCCAGACTTGTTAGTGTTGTCATTGAATACTGTGACACTGACGGTATAAATGGCTTGATCATGGCGTTGGATTTTAAAATGGCATTCGATTCTATATCCCACGATTTTCTATTTTCGGCTCTAGAAGCCTTCAAGTTTGGCAAAGACTTTGTTGCATGGGTCAGACTATTGTATAAAGGTTCGCTCCTGACAGTCGTTGACAATGGTCACACATCGGACTGGTTTCCTTGCGAAAGAGGCACGTTTCAGGGCTCACCTGTTAGCGGGCTTCTATTTGTTTTAATTGTAGGAACTTTAGCAATCACTATTAAGGAATTCCCAACAATAAAAGGCATCAAAATCAATCGTACTGAAGTTAAAATAAGTCAATATGCCGATGACAGCACCTTATTTCTTGCTGACGAGTGTTCAGCTGCAGAGGCGATAGCAGTATTGACCCAGTTTGAAGAAGCTTCCGGGCTAGCCTTAAACAAGTCCAAAACAAAAGTGATGTGGATAGGTCGGGGAAAAAATTGCAAGCAGGTAGTATGTGGTATTAGGCCATCGGATAAGTTAAAGGTCTTGGGGGTATGGTACAGTGCTAGAGGCAGCTGTGCCCTTGACAATATTACGCCAGTTCAGCTAAACGTTCAAAGGGTTATTGGCGCCTGGAACCATAGAGCCCTGACTATCAAGGGCTGAATCACGGTGGCAAAAACTCTATTAGTATCCCAATTAGTGTATCTTGCAGCATGTGTGGAGATTCCTTCTAAACAACTCAAGCAAATTGATGACAAGATAATGAGCTTCATTTGGCGTGGGAGACCTCCGAAAGTTGCCAAGAATGTACTTATACAGAACATTGAGCGCGGAGGGCTTAAAGCCGTCTCAGTCCATGTGCTATACAAGGCGTTAAAAATATCATGGGTAAGAAGACTCATCTGCAATAAAGAAGCAACATATGCTGAACTTCTACAAGCCCGTTTAGGAATTGTCAAAATTGATGATATAATACGGCCGGATATATGTTTGAAGTCCGTTAGACATTTTAAGATGGCAGAGTTTTATAAAGACATAATTAAAATGTTGCAGCATCACAATCCTGTTAGTCCTAGAAACACCCGATCAGAATGGCTATGGCACAATGATGCGATCAAAATAGGGAAGAAAGGGGCATTCATTCCTGATATGTACATGGCAGGCATACAAAGAATAAGTGATATGACTCAGGTGAATGGACGTTTTTTGAGTCGCATACAAATGCAATTAAAATATCCGGAGATGTCTGCCAATTTTGTAACATACCATGGCCTTGTCTCAGCCATACCAACAGCATGGAAACACAATATCATCTCCCAGCTCTCTTCAGCCGCCACCGACGAGCATTCGGAGGTTGGGATTCAGGTCGGACGAAAAGTCTGTACCGTCAAGGAAATTACTAATGCATTGATTTATTCACATTATTTGCTATCAATAGTACCAAGCGCGCATCGCAGGTGGACTGCAGATGGTTTTAATGTAGGCTCATGGAGCACGATGTACAAAATACCGTACACTTGCACAAGCTCCACTCGACTACAATCATTGCAGTACAGAATACTACATCGATACATACCAACACGAAAGTACTTACACACAAGAGGTATAGTCACAAGTTCCATTTGTGAAACTTGTGGTAATACTGACGACATGAAACACTTCTTCTACGAATGTAGAGACATTAAACCACTTTGGAATACAATTTTCCAACAGCTGAACACAAAATACATAGGCTATACCTTAGATAGTGGTCCGGCTAACGTAATCTTTGGTATTGACGATGGGCCCTCTGCCGCAAATATGCTCTTGCTAATAGTCAAACAATACATTGTCTCATGCAAAATAGGATATAACACAGCTAAACCAAGCATGCACGCATTAAACAACATCATAAATGCACACATACAAATAGAAAGATTTAACGCCCGGAGAAATGACAAACTGAGCAATTTCATTGACAAATGGAGGGAGCTATTGGATACTGACGGAGGGATACAATTGTGGACAGCGTGTGCGATAATCGATTGTTGATCTCTACACAGTATGCTTGTTTGTGCTTCACTGCCGGGGGGGGGGGGGGGGGGGGGGGTCGGTGTCGGTGTATCGCTGCACCCGAGTACCAACTCTGCCGCTGCCTGTTCGCAGAGGCAGCAGCGGTGACTAACCAGCCCTGTTGCCCGCCTTTGAAGCCATTTCTGCACTGCATGCAGTCAAATAGGGACCCACTGTCCAATGCCACCTTCTCGCCTCACTGTGAGCCTTCCAATGGGAGCTGGAAGGCGCCCCCAGCGCTGCGCCGCTCCTGGGGAGGTCTCCGTGCCGCGTCGCTAGGGGTGCGATGTTTGCCTCATGTTTGCCCTGAGGGGCAGTGTATGTGGAGGCAGTGTATGTGTCGCAGTATCGGGCATGTGGTGAAGTGAGCCTGAGTTGCTGTGCCCTCTGAAATGCGCTTTTGTTTCAATAATATATTTCAACGATTGAAAAAAGAAAAAAACTGTGACTGCGGTACGACCACAAGTTCTTTTGGAGGTGGCGTCACGTGACCTGGTCTGGTGACCTGACCTGAGATGACCCGAAGTATTTTTGTACATAATGTGTACAATTGATGCCCAAACAGCTGTGCCAAAAACGGCGGCGCTGCGCGCCGCCGTTTTCCCGATATCCGCGAAAAACCTGAGGGAGGTGTCTAAACACGCCCCCCCCCCCCCCCGACACGACGCGAGTTAAAATATAGGGATGATGTGAACGTGCAGCCAGGTTTTAGGGTATTCATGTGAAGTAAAAAAATAACCCCAGCTGAGCTGGGGTCATTTTTGTATGTGCAACTTTCGGTCGGGGCCACTCAAAGCACTTTTACCACCCCTGGCTATAGAATGCCGTTTGGATTTATAAATCGGTCCAATAGTTCCGGAGATCCGAGGGGGGGGGGGGGAATAGACCCCCAGTAAGCCGCGTTATGGAAAATAACCCAGTATCCAGAGGTCTATTTTTTCGGTAACTTGTTTGCGAGCGTAGGCGACAGATTTTTGTAAGTGAAGTGACAAATATTGGGCTTTGGGGAAGTTTATACCGTTGTCGGAGGATCAGAACCCGGCCGAACCGAGCAAGAGAATGGACCTTGTTCGTTACACTTGGTTGTGCCTCCCATTATTTTTTAGCAATAACAAAACAAAATAATATAAAAATGATGACTGGGCGAAATTTTACATTTTCGTTTACATTTTACATTTACATTTTGTACATTTTACACGTGAGGAAAACGGTCCCAAGCACAAGAAAATAAATGATCACGCAACACAGAATATGCTTCATGGATTTCACCCACAATACAACACATAAGGTATGCTTGCAAGCAAAAATATCAACGAGTGGTTTTCTGGATCGGACAGACCGAATGGCATTATCATTCATAGCAGCCGTGTGTCTTTGGGGGTTCGGTTTGTCGCTGCCGGTATGCGTATTTCGGTTTCCCGCATTTTAATTGTCACCGGGCAGCGTAAAACTGAACATAAGTCAGACACAAATATATATATTGCTTTGAAATTTGGTTTGGGCATCGTCCATGTTTGGTTCTCCAATATGTATTCCGGTTTTGAATATATTTAAGAAAAAAATGTGATGTTTTTTTGTGTGAAAAAATCCCACATTTTTTCCCTTCTCAAATATATTAAAAACCGGAAGATATATTGGAGAACCAAGTATGGACGATACCCAAACCGAATTTCAAAACAAATATCTATATTTTTGACTGACTTATGTCGTGTTTTACGCTAGCCGGTGGCAATTCGAATGAGGGAAACTGCGCGACAGGCCAGCCCGGTAGCTGGCCGGTAGTGGGCCCATTGACTTACGTTATGCGAGTGGTAGCAAGCTTGTAGCGAAGATGAGTGTCGCAGTGAGTGTCGCATGAAAGCTTTTTAGAAAATAACTCGCGTATTTATCAACCGATTGCAATGAAACTTTCAGTACCCTACTTGTGAATAATTTGACACATACTCTCAAATTTTGTTAAGTTCTATCCCCCATGACCCGTGACCTATGACCTGTTTCTCAAGATCATGCCAGGCGCAACTGGCGTCCCGTAGTATCGGTGCTTGTAACTTGTGCAGTTTCCGAGTGTTAACTGCTCAGGAGCATATGCATTATGCACATGTGTCAACAGGTGACATTTATGGTTTTCGCTGAGATTGTGACCTCAGTTGACTTTTTCAGAGGTCAACCGAGGTCACTGACCGCCGATGACCTGATATGACTTGTTTGCCCTATGGCAGTTTCTAGGACATTTTGTGACGCCGATTTCAAATTTGGCATCCATTTTACATTGTTATATGTTACACTGGGGTCATGTATTTTCACAGTTCAACCGAGGCCACTGACCTCAGATAGCCTGAGATGACCTTTTTGGAATCCGATAGTTTCTAGGACATTTTGTGACACTGATTTCAAATTTGGCATCCATTGTGCTTCGCTCGGCTTCGCTCATGAAACGCCCATCCAGGCGTCTAACTGAAAGTATTTTGCTTGATCCTTATCTCCTTACAATCCTTACCGGGGAGTATTCATCTTGCGACAGAAATTGCCCTAGATTCGTCGTGAGCGACAAATCTCGCCATTTATAGACCTCTGCCAGTATCTGCCCGTTAATCGATCAAAAAGGAATGAGAAGAAGCATCTAAATCCGTTTAACGAACACTGGAAGCCAAATTTGGATGCAAATGTCATATAATTACACCAAGCCGTTCCCTGACGATGGAGCTCGTGGCAAGGCAAGGTACCTATTTCTGAATGAAATGAAGAACATATGGCCTGCCAATGTTCAGCCTTCAGTCGCGGAAGGGTACTGTTCACTTCAAACCAAACGCGGCTCAGCCAGAGATCAGCGGCGTCGATCTTCCATACATGGACGACTAGTCGGAGATAGCTGAGTACGGTGTAAAGGGGCGCAGGGCGTTAAAACCGTTTTCTTTTGTATATCAGTTAAAATTAAATGTCAAAAGTCACTTGTGAAATTGCTGCGAATATGCGATTAAGAAAGAGGTAAGAGATATTAGGTAAAGAGGAAAGAGATATACCTGGAAATGTTCAATATGGCATGAGTTTGGCTAAATTATCAAGATATACCTAAAACATTTGTTTTCACCCTCGCCCGGGTAGGGCAAAATCACTACGTGTTCGGGTAGGGAGTGGTACGACCCCTTAGCGTTTCGTCCCTAATTGAGCTAGAGCTTCTATTAAAAAACGAGCGTGTTGCTTGTGACGAGAGGAAGCCGCTGATTCCGATTTTCAGGTCTTGGGTTATTAGGTGACCTCTAAGGTCATGTCAATGACCCAAAAGCCAGCAAAATTGTAAATGCGTATAATTTGAATGTTATCGAGCTAGAATCGTGAATGAGCATATCATAATGCTTAATGGGTGCTAAATTTGAAATCAGCGTTTCAAAATGTCCTAGAAACTGCCAAATTCCAAAAAAGTAATCTGAGGTCATCGGAGGTCAATGCCCTCGGTTGACCTTTGAAAAGGTCAATCGAAGTCACAATATCAGTGGAAACCACAACTGTCACCTGGAAACACCTGTGCATATACTCCTGAACAACAAACACTCGGAAACTGCACAAGTTACAAGCATCGATACTACGGGACGCCAGTTGCGCCTGACATGACCTTGAGAAACAGGTCATAGGTCACGGGGCATGTGGGTTAGAAGTTAAACATTTTCAGAGTATGTTTCAAATTGTTTTTAAAGTATGGTACTAAAAGTGTAATTGCCATCGGTTGGAAACTACGCGAGTTATTCCCGAAAAACCGAGGGGAAACGAACCCGATCCACCCGATACTTTGCTTTAACCCTTGCCCCCTTACCCGGGCAAGGGTTAAAGCAAAGTATTTCGAAAACATAAACATGTATATTCAGTATAGATTGTGAGAAGTGGTGCAAATTTAAAAGTGGGGCATGTCAGGGATGTAGGAACGTCACGAAAAGTGTATGTGTGTGTTGGGTGGGGTGGGGGTGGGGGGGGGGGCAGTGAAACTTTTACTTGTCTTGAGCGAACCCCAAAATTGATGATGGAAGATTTATTTGCAGATTTTGGCTTGTCTCGTCCTGGCGAACTTTTTGCCATCAAAAAAGTTTTCTCACCAAGCAAAATAAAATATTTTATTTAGCCAAAAAAATAGGCCAAAAAGTGAGGGGCTATCCCCCTGTGTGATTTCATGCTTCATTTTTCCGGGGGGGGGGGGCGGACCCCTGTACCTACGCCTATGGTGCATGTTGTTAAAGGGAAATATTCACCTTTTGATCTATTTTTCTGCATTATCTTATGCAATATATGGTATTAAACTGATCGAGTCTCAATTTAAAAATGAAATCATACTTCTGTTTCTAAAAGTGTTTGTATTTATTTAAAAACAAAGTACATATACTTATTACGGAGTTCATGATCGGTGTTTACCCTTCACTATTGGAAGCGCGACATATCTGTCGCTTTTGTTGCAATCTGTTCAACGTTGAATCCCTCTCGTTGAATTACCTTTCATCAAATCGCATACACTAAATACGTTGTCGTAGGGGGCCAAGTAAATCCGCCGAATGCATCACGGTTTTCTTAAATGTTTATTGATTGATTATGGGAAAACGGTTCAGATAAATGTTCCATTTGTGCATTGTAATGTATTGAATATCTGTATGTTGCAAATGTATGGGGAAACATCAATTTTGTTAAAAGAGTCGAGAACACTAAATAGTTCGCCGTCCGGGGCCAAACTAAACTGCCGATTTCAATACACTTTTTCAAATGCCTGTTGATTGTTCATAAAAGTTTGGTACATATTCACAAAAGATCTATCTTTATATTTAATAGTAATATGTTTTCTGCACTCTAGTGCAGAAAACATATTACATACCTCCATGATAAATAACAATGCGTAGGCAGGTTAATTTTAACTCGGAGAGTGAATTCGTTACCGAGTACCGACCGTTATAAGCGTGGAACGCTTATCAACTTTAACTTGAAATATCTTTCTGTAGGAAAGTTTATATGCAAAATGTGATCAATTTACAATATATTTTGGTCTCGTCTGTCGATTTCAAGTATAACTCCTTTTGTGTACGAAAATGTGAATATTTTCTTTTAAGACATTTGTGCTTCGAAAGAAGATATAAAAACTCGGGACTTATAATAATAAAATAATTATTTATAAAATTAGTAAGTATAAATGTAATGATCATCTCATCATTGCTTACATAACTAGCATGACATTGTCAGTGGCGAAAAGTTTGCTCGCTAGCCCAGCAACGCTGATTCTTCCACATTATTCCATATGAAGCTTTTCGACTCCGCGCTACGTTTTTTGACACAGCGCTGAATGACAGGACAAAACATCAAACATGTTGGACGGCAGAGTCCTTACCTACACTCAAACAAAGTGCCTATTCTCTAACTCATTTCATGTCCTTCAAAACTGCTGAGTTAAAAATCCATTTATGGAAGTGAATGAATTCCTTTAACTGGCTCAATGCTTCCATACATCAATTGAAGCTCAATTGATGTGATTTGAATGGATGTGCTATTTTTTCTTTTTCCGTAAAATGCGCAATAGACGATAAAAACCGGATCTTATTGTAATATCTTAGCAACTTTGGGCCGCTGCGCATACCAAAGTGGAACTGCGAGCCGACCCGATACCAGAAACGCATATCACCTGCTTAATATTCACCGAACACCGCGACCTTGGCACCCATATACAAGCCATTTGATGGCTCCTTTTACAAGTCCTTAAATCGCGACACAACCGCTCAAACCTTGAGATGAACGGACCTTGCCGGGGGGCTTGTTAGTTGCGTCAGCGCTGCTCCACACCCACAGCTATCGGCAATGTATAGTTGGGTTGTGCGGCGGAAAAGATGAGACCATATTAGGGGAGACCGGTGCTGAATGCATAGCGGGTTGAATGCATCAGAGCTTATAACTAAGAAACTACCCATGAGATATACATGCCAGTGGGTCTACAAGAAACACGCATACGCAAACCCTTTGCAACGGCGGAACTAGCTTAGTTAGAAGCCGACTGATATGGCAAACGCCCAAAGAGTGATTTTTGAGGAGGGAAGTAAATATTTACCAATAAATACAAAATAGGTATAGCGAATTCTTGCAGCATAAGGTGTGACGAAACGGACTTAATACTAGTGTAGCATATATTTATGACGTTAAAACGACGGGAGATATTGTCTGAACTGCTATAACTTCTTTCTTTTTAACTTATTTTACCAGTAAAACGCCTTTTTCGGCGATGACCGAGCGGGCGCGCATTGGTAAAGCTAACACACACACACACACACACACACACACACACACACACACACACACACACACACACACACACACACACACACACACACACACACACACACACACACACACACACACACACACACACACACACACACACACACACACACACACACACACACACACACACACACACACACACACACACACACACACACACACACACACACACACACACACACACACACACACACACACACACACACACACACACACACACACACACACACACACACACACACACACACACACACACACACACACACACACACACACACACACACACACACACACACACACACACACACACACACACACACACACACACACACACACACACACACACACACACACACACACACACACACACACACACACACACACACACACACACACACACACACACACACACACACACACACACACACACACACACACACACACACACACACACACACACACACACGCACGCACGCACGCACGCACGCACGCACGCACGCACGCACGCACGCACGCACGCACGCACGCACGCACGCACGCACGCACGCACGCACGCACGCACGCACGCACGCACGCACGCACGCACGCACGCACGCACGCACGCACGCACGCACGCACGCACGCACGCACGCACGCACGCACGCACGCACGCACGCACGCACGCACGCACGCACGCACGCACGCACGCACGCACGCACGCACGCACGCACGCACGCACGCACGCACGCACGCACGCACGCACGCACGCACGCCCGCCCGCCCGCCCGCCCGCCCGCCCGCACGCACGCACGCAGATAGGTATCTACTATCTACCATGTGGTGGTTATGACTTATGCCTACTGGCATTCATGGTGATGTCGCCGTCGGTTCGAAATGCCCAAGGCCAAAATATAAATTTCATTTCGTACAGGTCGTTCTGCCTCTGAATGCCAGTTTAGCTACAAGAAGTCTGATAATTATATCAAGAAGTTAGAAGAGGAAAAGACATTGTGCCTGATGACGTGGTTATTATGTATAGTTCAATTTCCTCTTTTGAAAGCCATCTCCATGAAGATTTTCACGTCATAGGCATGCATGGTTGGGGTCCATTTCAAGATTTAATATTATTTGTAGTGTATGTCAGTTAGTATGTGTTACTACAATGAAAAGGATACAATACCAGTGAAAATGGTTTTCTATCCTTAAGGGAAGATGACCAGTTATTGCCCTCGCTACACGTTCGGTGTGTATGATGTTTCGTTTACCATGAAGCACCCCGTTTGTATTGTGTTCGCCCCCGTAAAACTGGACCATGATGATGATGTAGGTAAGGATGGTGGCGGTGATGGAGAGCAGGGTGGAGCGCTGCATTCGGAACAGGCCCAGGTCGCCGAACGTGTCCAGGTCCCGGCCCACCGTCTCCCGGAACAGACTGAACTGCTGGCTGAGCTGCGGCTGGCGGCGCTGGACGGCCAGCAGCAGGTCCCGGGTCCGGCTGCCGGTGGCCTGCCGGACCTGCTGGTGGTCACAGGCCGCCCGCTGAGTCATGTCACAGGGGAGCATCACCGTCACGCCGGCGCCCACCACATACTGCGAGATCATCAGCGCGTGCTGAGGCAGCGCTCCACGCGGGATGGCGATTCTAAGGAGTAGCCACATGGCAATGTTGGAAAGAATACCGTAGATCATGTCTGCGACCAGCTCATGGTACGTTATTCTCGTCAGAGAAGTGAACATGTGGTACAGCTCGTCCTGAAGTGACATTCACTGGTCAACGGCGGTGGGATTTAACTGGACGTTGCCTTCAATAGCTGTCAGGAGTTTCGAGTTAATACACCGGAAACGGCTAGTTAGCTGCAGACCAGCCAACACAAACTTAGGCGGAATGAGATGGAAACTTGCAGCGAACACAAGGAACGCGCCACCAATCAGCACGACACTGACTGGCCAGATAGGCAGCGGGATCATGGTGGTCCTCGGCCAATTCGTAACTACGAAATAGACTGAGACAGTGACTGGGCACAGCGTCAGCGCCACAGCGACGGCCAGCAGCCAGGCGACCTTCCACCGGAGCTTATCGGCCGCGTGCCGGTACCCGGGCAGAGCGGTGACCCGGCGGAGACAGCGCTCCACTGTCAGAAGAAGCGCGCCATAGCGGCGGCGGCAGGTGACAGGCAGGCCTGCGGCACCCACATCCGAAGGTTCAGCAGCCGAAGAAGCCGCTCAGCGCCGCCACCTCGACCACGCCCATCTGCCTCAGCATGATGACGACGTTCTGAACCGAGAAGGACAGGCTGCCGCCCACGCACGCCGTGATGAGAGTCAACACACAGGTGGAGTAGACCAGGTCCGCCGCCGGTCAACGCACTCAGCCGCAGGAGCCGCAGGAAGGCGCGCGCAGCCGCCGAGCCGCGAAGTGGTGCCGCTGACCGCGAGATCGGCCCGCTGCGCGCGCCGTCAGCGGCCGGCTGGTCCTGACGCAAGACTTCATCCAGCATCTCGATGATGGCGTCCACTTTCGAGGTTATTGGTTAAATGTTTTTTGCACAACTGGACTTGGTACCGTGGTCAGTTCGGGCAATTTTCGGACCCCACGGTAATGGCAGGGCCCAGGGGTGGTGTCGGTCGTTTTCAGCGGTTCGCTGCTGTATACCCTCCGGAAGTCCACTATGCCCTCCAGCAGTCCACTGTTGTATACCCTCCAGCAGTCCACTGCTGTATACCCTCCAGCAGTCCACTGCTGTATACTCTCCAGCAGTCCACTACTGTTTCCCTCCAGCAGTCCACTGCTGTATACCCTCCAGCAGTCCACTGCTGTATACCCTCCGGCAGTCCACTGCTGTATACTCTCCAGCAGTCCACTGCTGTATAGTGTATACCATCCGGCAGTCCACTGCTGTATACCCTCCACCAGTCCACTGCTGTATACCCTCCAGCAGTCCACTGCTGTATACCCTCCGGCAGTCCACTGCTGTATAGTGTATACCCTCCGGCAGTCCACTGCTGTATACCCTCCAGCAGTCCACTGCTGTATACCCTCCGGTAGTCCACTGCTGTATACCCTCCAGCAGTACACTGCTGTATAGTCTATACCCTCCGGCAGTCCACTGTTGTATACCCTCCAGCAGTCCACTGCTGTATACCCTCCAGCAGTCCACTGCTGTATACCCTCCGGTAGTCCACTGCTGTATACCCTCCGGTAGTCCACTGATGTATACCATCCGGTAGTCCACTGCTGTATACCCTCCAGCAGTCCACTGCTGTATACCCCCCAGCAGTCCACTGCTGTATACCCTCCAGCAGTCCACTGTTGTATACCCTCCAGCAGTCCACTGCTGTATAGTGTATACCCTCCAGCAGTCTACTGTTGTATACCCTCCAGCAGTCCACTGTTGTATACCCTCCAGCAGTCCACTGCTGTATACCCTCCGGCAGTCCACTGCTGTATAGTGTATACCCTCCGGCAGTCCACTGCTGTATACCCACCAGCAGTCCACTGCTGTATACCTCCGGCAGTCCACTGCTGTATACCCTCCAGCAGTCCACTGCTGCATAGTGTATACCCTCCGGCAGCCCACTGTTGTATACCCTCCAGCAGTCCACTGCTGTATACCCTCCAGCAGTCCACTGCTGTATACCCTCCGGTAGTCCACTGCTGTATACCCTCCGATAGTCCACTGCTGTATACCTTCCAGCAGTCCACTGCTGTATACCCTCCAGCAGTCCACTGCTGTATACCCTCCAGCAGTCCACTGTTGTATACCCTCCAGCAGTCCACTGTTGTATAGTGTATACCCTCCGGCAGCCCTCTGCTGTATACCCTCCAGCAGTCCACTGCTGTATACCCTTCAGCAGTCCTCTGCTGTATACCCTTCAGCAGTCCACTGCTGTATACCCTCCAGCAGTCCACTGATGTATACCCTCCGACAGTCCACTGCTGTATAGTGTATATCCTCCGGCAGTCCACTGCTGTATACTCTCGGACAGTCCACTGCTGTATATCCTCCAAGAGTCCACTGTTGTATACCCTCCAGCAGTCCACTGTTGTATATCCTCCGGCAGTCCACTGCTGTACACCCTCCGGTAGTTCACTGCTGTATACCCTCCGGCAGTCCACTGCTGTATAGTGTATACCCTCCGGCAGTCCATTGCTGTATACCCTCCGGCAGTCCACTGCTGTATACCCTCCAGCAGTTCACTATACCCTCCAGAAGTCCACTGCTGTATACCCTCCGGCAGTCCACTGCTGTATACCCTCCAGAAATCCACTGCTGTATACCCTTCGGCAGTCCACTGCTGTATACCCTCCGGCATTCCACTGTTGTATACCCTCCAGCAGTCCTCTGCTGTATACCCTCCAGCAGTCCTCTGCTGTTTACCCTCCGGCAGTCCACTGCTGTATACCCTCCGGCAGTCCACTGCTGTATAGAGTATACCCATAAAGACATAAAGACATAAAAGAAAAGTGCAACAAAGAGCCTCTTGGGCCCATCCGAGGTTGCACCCCACCCCACCCACACCCACACCCACCCCCACCCCCCCCCCCCCCCCTCCACCAGTCTCGCCCCTTCAAATCACCTTACTCTACCTGCATAAAAGAAGGCTAATCCCACGAGTATTTATGAACTAATCCCTTCTCTGTAAAGTATTTATCTAATCTAATTTTGAAGGAAGCAAGTGTCACTGCATCAGCGACATCCCCTGGTAGCATATTCCAATGTCCTACAACCCTTCTACTGAAAAATGAGTGTCGTAGCCTAGTCCTACTTTGTTTCATAATGAGTTTATGCTGATGACCTCTACCTCGATTTTCCCTATTGAACTCAAACATACCCTTTAAATATCCAGAATGCTGACTATTTACAAATTTGAAGACTTCAATTAGATCTCCTCTTAGCCTTCTATATCGTGAAAACATACCCAATTTCTTTAATCTATCTTCATAAGGTAAACTACCAAGACAATTAACCATTTTTGTTGCCCTTTTTGAACTCTTTCTAACAACCAGCAATCTTTCTCATATGTTGGAGACCAGGCTTGTACACAATACTCCAAATGTGGTCTAACGTATGCACAATACAGTTTTGTTATTACTTTTTCACTCTTGTAGGAAACATTTCTGTTAATGGCCCCTAGCATTCTAAGTGCCTTTTTCCTAGCTTCTACAACCTGGTCTGACGCTGATAGTCTATTGTTTACCACGACACCTAAATCTCTTTCCTTTTCAATCTGCTCCATTTTCTGCCCATCCATTTCATACCTATGTTTACTGCTAACCCGTCCAGCGTGCATAATCTTACATTTACTCAAATTGAATTTCATCTGCCATGCTTCAGACCACTCAACTAGCTTGTCCAGATCTGATTGAAAAACATCCTGATCATGTTTTCCTCTAATAATCCTGACAACTTTTAGATCGTCTGCAAATTTCAAGACTTCGCTGTCTATACTGTTCTCAATTGCATTCACAAATATTATAAAAAGCAATGGGCCCAGGACTGAGCCCTGTGGAACCCCACTGAGAACCTCCTTCCATTGTGATTGGCACCCATTCAATATAACCCTTTGCTGGCGTCCTGAAAGCCACGTTTATATCCAATCCAGAATCTTGCCCCTGATCCCATGAATTTTAAGTTGCAACCCCAGTCTTGTATGGGGACTTTGTCAAATGCTTTACTGAAATCAAGAAAAGCTACATCTAGCTGTTTACCCTGATCAAAGCTATCTGTTGCAACATCCACAAACTCCAGAAGATTAGTTAAACAAGAACGGCCCTTCCTAAAGCCATGCTGTGTATCCTTGATGAGTTCATTTTGCTCCAAGAATTCAACAATCTTATCTTTGATGATTGATTCAAGCACCTTGCAGACTAATGAGGTCAGACTAACTGGTCTATAGTTTTCCTCTTTACTTCTATCTCCCTTTTTATGAATAGGAACAACATTTGCTCTTTTCCAATCAAGTGGAATTTTACTATCTGCAAGTGATTTAGAAAATATTATGGCTAATGGAACCGACAAATCCCTTTCAGATTCTCTTAAAAGTCTAGCATGGATTTCATCAGGTCCTTCTGCCTTGTTAGGCCTTACTTTCTTTAGATATTCTAGAACAAGTTCACTACTTATGCCACCTAGCTCTCCTATAGTCTCCTCTGTCTCTAGCTCAGGCTGAAGTGCTGCAATACTACTCTGGTCCTCGAGAGTAAAGACAGATTGAAACTGATCATTAAGCACTTCAACCATTTCACTGTCCTTGCTAACTAACACATCATCTACCTTAAATGGACCTATATTTTTGGAAACTGTACTTAACTTATAAAAACTGAAGAACTTCTTACTATCTGCATTACAATGTCTAGCTAAATCAAGTTCCTTTGCCCTTTTAGCTGCTCTGACCTTTTTCTTAACTGAATTTCTTGCATTCTGGTAGGCCTTCTGATTTATATCTAGTGAAGATCCCTTCAAAATGCCAAATGCACTTCTTTTAGCTTGTATAGCACTCCTTACTTCTGGGGTAAGCCAAACTGGATTGCCCTTGGTTCTGTTACGTTTGTGCCTGAGTGGTATATGCCGATTTTGAATTTGGCTTAATCTAGCTTTGAAAACATTCCAGGCCTCACATGCATCTAAACCTGCCAACTCAACGTTCCATTTTATCTGTGCGAGGTCATTTCTAATACCATCAAAATCAGCCCGGCTGAAGTTTGGAACCATAATAAGGTTATCTTTGGGCCTCATTTCTGATGAGATATTGAATTTAACCATATTGTGATCACTGGTTCCTAGACCTGCACAAATACTTATGTCACTAACTAGATCACTGTTGTCTGAGAATACAAGATCTAGAATGGAGCAATGTCTGGTTGGCTCTGTTACAAACTGATGCATGAAAAGCTCCTCTTCAAAGATTTGCCTATACAACCTACACTCATTTGTTTCCTCTGCTATACTTTCGTATCCTCTTAAGTTAAAATATCCCATAATAAGACACTGAGCCCGAAAGTTCCTACGTATTTCCTCACAAATATCTTGGTCTGTTTCAGCTTGGGAGTTCCTTGGAAGATTCCCTGGTCTGTAAAATGCACCTATCCTCAACCTTCCTCTGTTTCCTGTACCAATTTTAATGTCAAGCCAGATTGATTCTACTTCTTTTACTTTACTAGAATCATCAACTCTAGTAGTGCAGTACAAGCTATTTACATATACAAACACTCCGCCTCCCTGCCGTGATTCTCTGCAGTATGAGAACATGTTATACCCTTGTAACTCGAAATCCTGTAGCCTATCCCTATTATACCCCTCACTAACCCATGTCTCGGTTACACAAATGATATCAGGCTTTTCAAGGGCAACATAACACTCAAACTCATCAAATTTAGACCTAATACTTTGGGCATTCAGCAACACACATGTGATCTTATACTTTGAGCTGACTCTACTAATTCTGAGGGAATTATGATCTACTGTCCTATTCTGACATGAACTTCTACCAATGCTTACTTCCTGATGCCCTAGTACTAGCGTCCCTGACCCCCCCCCCCCCCCCCCCCCCCCCCCCCCCCCCTCCTACCTAGTTTCCCTGAATGACACTTCTGTAGGCATCTCCCAAAGCCCTTGCCCCCTCATCCGATAAGTGAAGCCCATCCTTCATATAGTACCTATGCCACTCATAGAACTGATCCCATAAGTCTACATAACTAAGCCCCATAGCTGAACATAAGTTCTGAACTGAGCTGTTCACAGACAGAGCTCTCGAGTACCACTCCTCACTGGCTCCACAGCGAGGGAGGATGCCAGTCACAATGACTGGTTTCCTGGACTCCTTCACCCTCTGCAGCAGGAGGGTATACAGCAATGGACCCTCCGGCAGTCCATTGCTGTATACCCTCCGGCAGTCCACTGCTGTATACCCTCCAGCAGTCCACTGCTGTATACCCTCCGGCAGTCCACTGCTGTATAGTGTATACCCCCCAGCAGTCCACTGCTATATACTCTTCAGCAGTCCACTGCTGTACACCCTCCAGCAGTCCACTGATGTATACCCTCCGGCAGTCCACTGCTGTATACCCTCCGACAGTCCACTGTTGTATACCCTCCAGCAGTCCACTGCTGTATACCCTCCCGCCGTCCACTGCTGTATACCCTCCGGCAGCCCACTGCTGTATACCCTCCGGCAGTCCAATATACCCTTCGGCAGTCCATTGCTGTATACCCTCCAGCTGTTCACTGCTGTATACCCTCCGGCAGTCCACTGTTGTATACCCTCCGACAGTCCACTGCTGTATACCCTCCAGCAGCCCACTATACCCTCCAGCAGTCCACTGCTGTATAGTGTATACCCTCCGATAGTCCACTGCTGTATAACCTCCAGCAGTCCACTGCTGTATACCCTCCAGCAGTCCACTGCTGTATACCCTCCGGCAGTCCACTGTTGTATACCCTCCGGCAGTCCACTCCTGTATACCCTTCAGCAGTCCACTGCTGCATACCCTCCAGCAGTCCACTGTTGTATACCCTCCAACAGTCCACTGCAGGATACCCTCCAGCAGTCCACTGCTGTATACCCTCGAGCAGTCCACTGCTTTATACCCTCCAGCAGTCCACTGCTGTATAGTGTATACCCTCCGGCAGTCCACTGCTGTATACCCTCCAGCAGTCCACTGTTGTATACCCTCCGGCACTCCACTGTTGTATACTCTCCGACAGTCCATTGCTGTATACCCTCCAGCAGTCCACTGTTGTATACCCTCCAGCAGTCCACTGTTGTATACCCTCCAGCAGTCCACTGCTGTATACCCTCCAGCAGTCCTCTGCTGTATACCCTCCGGTAGTTCACTGCTGTATACCCTCCGGCAGTCCACTGCTGTATACCCTCCAGCAGTCCACTGCTGTATACCCTCCAGCAGTCCACTGTTGTATACCCTCCAGCAGTCCACTGCTGTATAGTGTATACCCTCCGACAGTCAACTGCTGTATACCCTGCAGCAGTCCACTGCTGTATACCCTCCGGTAGTCCACTGCTGTATACCCTCCAGCAGTCCACTGTTGTATACCCTCCGGCAGTCCACTGATGTATACCCTCCAGCAGTCCACTGCTGTATAGTGTATACCCTCCGGCAGTCCACTGCTGTATACCCTTCGGCAGTCCACTGCTGTATACCCTCCAGCAGTCCACTGATGTATACCCTCCGGTAGTCCACTGCTGTATACCCTCCGGCAGTCCACTATATCCTCCGGCAGTCCACTGCTGTCTACCCTCCGGCAGTCCACTGCTGTATACTCTCCGACAGCCCACTGCTGTATACTCTCCAGCAGTCCACTGCTGTATACCCTCCGGTAGTCCACTGCTGTATACCCTCCAGCAGTCCACTGCAGTATACCCTCCGGCAGTCCACTGATGTATACCCTCCAGCAGTCCACTGCTGTATAGTGTATACCCTCCGGTAGTCCACTGATATATACCCTGCAGCAGCCCACTGCTGTATACCCTCCGGCAGTCCATTGCTGTATACCCTCCAGCAGTCCACTGCTGTATACCCTCCGGCAGTCCACTGATGTTTACCCTCCAGCAGTCCACTGCTGTATAGTGTATACCCTCCGGTAGTCCACTGCTGTATACCCTCCAGCAGTCCACTGCTGTATACCCTCCGGTAGTCCACTGTTGTATACCCTCCAGCAGTCCACTGCTATATACCCTCCGGCAGTCCACTGATGTATACCCTCCAGCAGTCCACTGCTGTATAGTGTATACCCTCCGGTAGTCCACTGCTGTATACCCTCCAGCAGTCCACTGCTGCATACCCTCCGGTAGTCCACTGCTGTATACCCTCCGGTAGTCCACTGCTGTATACCCTCCAGCAGTCCACTGCTGTATACCCTCCGGCAGTCCACTGCTGTATACCCTCCAGCAGTCCACTGCTGTATACCATCCGGCAGTTCACTGCTTTATAGTGTATATTCTCCGGCAGTCCACTGCTGTATACCCTCCGGCAGTCCACTGCTGTATACCATCCGGCAGTTCACTGCTGTATAGTGTATATCCTCCGGAAGTCCACTGCTGTATACCCTCCGGCAGTCCACTGCTGCATACCCTCCGGCAGTCCACTCCTGCATACCCTCCGGCAGTCCACTGCTGTATACCCTCCGGCAGTCCACTGCTGTATAGTGTATACCCTCCGGCAGTCCACTGCTGTAAAACATCCGGCAGTCCACTGCTGTATACCCTCCGGCAGTCCACTGCTGTATAGTGTATACCCTCCGGTAGTCCACTGCTGTATACCCTCCGGTAGTCCACTGCTGTATACCCTCCGGCATTCCACTGTTGTATACCCTCCAGCAGTCCTCTGCTGTATACCCTCCAGCAGTCCACTGCTGTATAACCTCCAGCAGTCCACTGCTGTATACCCTCCGGCAGTCCAATATACCCTTCGGCAGTCCACTGCTGTATACCCTCCAGCTGTTCACTGCTGTATAACCTCCAGCAGTCCACTGCTGTATACCCTCCGGCAGTCCAATATACCCTTCGGCAGTCCACTGCTGTATACCCTCCAGCAGTCCACTGTTGTATACCCTCCAGCAGTCCACTGCTGTATACCCTCCGGCAGTCCAATATACCCTTCGGCAGCCCACTGCTGTATACCCTCCAGCTGTTCACTGCTGTATAACCTCCAGCAGTCCACTGCTGTATACCCTCCGGCAGTCCAATATACCCTTCGGCAGTCCACTGCTGTATACCCTCCGGCAGTTCACTGCTGTATACCCTCCGGCAGTCCACTGCTGTATACCCTCCGGCAGTCCATTGCTGTACACCCTCCAGCAGTCCACTGCTGTATACCCTCCGGCAGTCCACTGCTGTATACCCTCCGGCAGTCCACTGCTGTATACCCTCCAGCAGTCCTCTGCTGTATACCCTCCAGCAGTCCACTGCTGTATAGTGTATACCCTCCAGCAGTCCACTGCTGTATACCCTCCAGCAGTCCACTGCTGTATAGTGTATACCCTCCGGCAGCCCACTGTTGTATACCCTCCAGCAGTCCACTGCTGTATACCCTCCAGCAGTCCTCTGCTGTATACCCTCCAGCAGTCCACTGCTGTATAGTGTATACCCTCCGGCAGTCCACTGCTGTATACCCTCCAGCAGTCCATTGCTGTATAGTGTATACCCTCCAGCAGTCCACTGCTGTATACCCTTCAGCAGTCCACTGCTGTATACCCTCCAGCAGTCCACTGCTGTATACCCTCCAGCAGTCCACTGCTGTATAGTGTATACCTTCCGGCAGCCCACTGTTGTATACCCTCCAGCAGTCCGCTGTTGTATACCCTCCAGCAGTCCACTGCTGTATACCCTCCAGCAGTCCACTGCTGTATACCCTCGGGTAGTCCACTGCTGTATACCCTCCGGTAGTTTACTGCTGTATACCCTCCAGCAGTCCACTGTTGTATACCCTCCGGCAGTCCACTGATGTATACCCTCCAGCAGTCTACTGCTGTATACCCTCCGGTAGTTAACTGCTGTATACCCTCCGGCAGTCCACTGCTGTATACCCTCCAGCAGTCCACTGCTGTATACCCTCCAGCAGTCCGCTGTTGTATACCCTCCAGCAGTCCACTGCTGTATAGTGTGTACCCTCCGACAGTCAACTGCTGTATACCCTGCAGCAGTCCACTGCTGTATACCCTCCGGTAGTTTACTGCTGTATACCCTCCAGCAGTCCACTGTTGTATACCCTCCGGCAGTCCACTGATGTATACCCTCCAGCAGTCCACTGCTGTATAGTGTATACCCTCCGGCAGTCCACTGCTGTATACCCTTCGGCAGTCCACTGCTGTATACCCTCCAGCAGTCCACTGATGTATACCCTCCGGTATTCCACTGCTGTATACCCTCCGGCAGTCCACTATATCCTCCGGCAGTCCGCTGCTGTCTACCCTCCGGCAGTCCACTGCTGTATACTCTCCGACAGCCCACTGCTGTATACTCTCCAGCAGTCCACTGCAGTATACCCTCCGGCAGTCCACTGATGTATACCCTCCAGCAGTCCACTGCTGTATAGTGTATACCCTCCGGTAGTCCACTGATGTATACCCTGCAGCACCCCACTGCTGTATACCCTCTGGCAGTCCATTGCTGTATACACTCCAGCAGTCCACTGCTGTATACCCTCCGGCAGTCCACTGATGTATACCCTCCAGCAGTCCACTGCTGTATAGTGTATACCCTCCGGTAGTCCACTGCTGTATACCCTCCAGCAGTCCACTGCTGTATACCCTCCGGTAGTCCACTGCTGTATACCCTCCAGCAGTCCACTGCTGTATACCCTCCGGCAGTCCACTGCTGTATACCCGCCGGCAGTCCACTGCTGTAAACCCTCCGGCAGTCCAATGCTGTATAGTGTATACCCTCCGGTAGTCTACTGCTGTATACCCTCCGGCAGTCCACTACTGTATACCATCCGGCAGTCCACTGCTGTATACCCTCCGGCAGTCCACTGTTGAATACCCTCCAGCAGTACACTGCTGTATACCCTCCAACAGTCCACTGCTGTGTACTATCCAGCAGTCCACTGCTGTATACCCTCCGGCAGTCCACTGCTGTATACCCTCCGGTAGTCCACTGCTGTATACCCACCGGCACTCCACTGCTGTATACCCTCCAGCAGTCCACTGCTGTATATCCTCCGGCAGTCCACTGCTGTATACCCTCCGGCAGTCCACTGCTTTATACCCTCCGGCAGTCCACTGCTGTATAGTGTATACCCTCTAGCAGTCCATTGCTGTATACCCTCCGGCAGTCCACTGCTGTATACCCTCCAGCAGTTCACTATACCCTCCAGAAGTCCACTGCTGTATACCCTCCGGCAGTCCACTGCTGTATACCCTCCAGAAGTCCACTGCTGTATACCCTTCGGCAGTCCACTGCTGTATACCCTCCGGCATTCCACTGTTGTATACCCTCCAGCAGTCCTCTGTTGTATACCCTTCAGCAGTCCTCTGCTGTATACCCTCCTGCAGTCCTCTGCTGTATATTCTCCGGCAGTCCACTGCTGTATAGTGTATACCCTCCGACAGTCCATTGCTGTATACCCTCCTGCAGTCCACTGCTGTATACCATCCAGCAGTCCACTGCTGTATACCCTCCGGCAGTCCACTGCTGTATAGAGTATACCCTCCAGCAGTCCACTGCTGTATACTCTTCAGCAGTCCACTGCTGTATACCCTCCAGCAGTCCACTGATGTATACCCTCCGGCAGTTCACTGCTGTATACCCTCCGACAGTCCACTGTTGTATACTCTCCAGCATTCCACTGCTGTATACCCTCCGGCCGTCCACTGCTGTATACCCTCCGGCAGCCCACTGCTGTATACCCTCCGGCAGTCCGATATACCCTTCGGCAGTCCATTGCTGTATACCCTCCAGCTGTTCACTGCTGTATACCCTCCGGCAGTCCACTGTTGTATACCCTCCGACAGTCCACTGCTGTATACCCTCCAGCAGTCCACTATACCCTCCAGCAGTCCACTGCTGTATAGTGTATACCCTCAGATAGTCCACTGCTGTATACCCTCCAGCAGTCCACTGCTGTTTACCCTCCGACAGTTCATTGCTGCATACCCTCCGCCAGTCCACTGCTGTATAACTTCCGGCAGTCCACTGCTGGATACCCTCCGGCAGTCCACTGCTGTATACCCTCTGGCAGCCCACTGCTGTATACCCTCCGGCAGTCCCTGCTGTATACCCTCCAGCAGTCCACTGCTGTATACCCTCCGGCAGTCCACTGCTGTACACCCTCCAGCAGGCCACTGCTATATACCCTCCGGCAATCCACTGCTGTATACCCTCCGGCCGTCCACTGCTGTATACCCTCCGGCAGCCCACTGCTGTATACCCTCCGGCAGTCCAATATACCCTTCGGCAGTCCACTGCTGTATACCCTCCGGCAGTCCACTGCTGTATACCCTCCAGCAGTCCACTGCTGTATACCCTCCGGCAGTCCACTGCTGTATACTCTCCAGCAGCCCACTGCTGTATAGTGTATACCCTCCGGCAGTCCACTGCTGTATACCCTCCTGCAGTCCACTGCTGTATACCCTCCGGCAGTCCACTGCTGTATACTCTCCAGCAGCCCATTGCTGTATAGTGTATACCCTCCGGCAGTCCACTGCTGTATACCCTCCGGCAATCCACTGCTGTATACCCTCCGGCCGTCCACTGATGTATACCCTCTGGCAGCCCACTGCTGTATACCCTCCGGCAGTCCCTGCTGTATACCCTCCAGCAGTCCTCTGCTGTATACCCTCCAGCAGTCCTCTGCTGTATACCCTCCGGCAGTCCACTGCTGTATACGCTCCGGCAGTCCAATATACCCTCCGGCGATCCACTGCTGTATACCCTCCGACAGTCCACTGATGTATACCCTCCAACAGTCCACTGCTTTATACCCCCAGCAGTCAACTGCTGTATACCCTCCGGCAGTCCACTGATGTATACCCTCCGGCAGTTCACTGCTGTATAGCCTCCGGCAGTCCACTGCTGTATACCCTCCGGCAGTTCACTGCTGTATACCCTCCGGCAGTCCACTGCTGTATACCTTCTGGCAGTTCACTGATGTATACCCTCTGGCAGTCCACTGCTGTATACTCTCCAGCAGTCCTCTGCTGTATACCCTTCAGCAGTCCACTGCTGTATACCCTCCGGCAGTCCACTGCTGTATACCCCCCAGCAGTCCACTGCTGTATAGTTTATACCCTCCGGCAGTCCACTGCTGTATACCCTCCGACATTCCACTGCTGTATACCCTCCAGCAGTCCACTGCTGTATACCCTCCGGCAGTCCACTGCTGTATACCCTTCGGCAGTTAACTGTTGTATACCCTCCGGCAGTCCACTATACCCTCCGGCAGTCCACTGCTGTATACCCTTCGACAGTCCACTGCTGTATACCCTCTAGCAGTCCACTGCTGTATACCCTCCGGCAGTCCACTGCTGTATACCCTCCAGCAGTCCACTGCTTTTTACCCTCCAGCAGTCCACTGTTGTATACCCTCCAGCAGTCCACTGATGTATACCCTCCAGCAGTCCACTGATGTATACCCTCCGGTAGTCCACTGCTGTATACCCTCCGGCAGTCCACTATATCTTCCGGCAGTCCACTGCTGTATACCCGCCGGCAGTCCACTGCTGTAAACCCTCCGGCAGTCCAATGCTGTATAGTGTATACCCTCCGGTAGTCCACTGCTGTATACCCTCCGGCAGTCCACTGCTGTATACCATCCGGCAGTCCACTGATGTATACCATCCGGCAGTCCACTGTTGAATACCCTCCAGCAGTACACTGCTGTTTACCCTCCAGCAGTCCACGGCTGTGTACTATCCAGCAGTCCACTGCTGTATACCCTCCGGCAGCCCACTGCTGTATACCCTCCGGTAGTCCACTGCTGTATACCCACCGGCACTCCACTGCAGTATACCCTCCAGCAGTCCACTGCTGTATATCCTCCGGCTGTCCACTGCTGTATACCCTCCGGCAGTCCACTGCTGTATACCCTCCGGCAGTCCACTGCTGTATACCCTCCAGCAGTTCACTATACCCTCCAGAAGTCCACTGCTGTATACCCTCTGGCAGTTCACTGTTGTATACCCTCCGGCAGTCCACTATACCCTCCAGCACTCCACTGTTGTATACCCTCCAGCAGTCCACCGCTGTATACTCTCCAGCAGTCCACTGCTGTATACCCTCCGGTAGTTCACTGTTGTATACCCTCCAGCAGTCCACTGCTGTATACTCTCCAGCAGTCCACTGCTGTATACCCTCCGGCAGTCCACTGCTGTATACCCTCCGGCAGTCCACTGTTGTATACCCTCCAGCAGTCCACTGCTGTATAGTGTATACCCTCCGGCAGTCCACTGCTGTATACCATCCGGCAGTTCACTGCTGTCTAGTGTATATGCTCCGGCAGTCCACTGCTGTATACCCCCCCCGACAGCCCACTGCTGTATACCCTCCAGCAGTCCACTGCTGTATAGTGTACACCCTCCGGCAGTCCATTGCTGTATACCCTCTGGCAGTCCACTGCTGTACCCTCCAGCAGTTCACTATACCCTCCAGCAGTCCGCTGTTGTATACCCTCCAGCAGTCCTCTGCTGTATACCCTCCGGCAGTACACTGCTGTATACCCTCCGGCAGTTCACTGCTGTATACCCTCCGACAGTCCACTGCTGTATACCCTCCAGCAGTCCACTGCTGTATACCCTCCAGCAGTCCACTGCTGTATACTCTCCAGCAGTCCTCTGCTGTATACCCTTCAGCAGTCCACTGCTGTATACCCTCCGGCAGTCCACTGCTGTATACCCTCCAACAGTCCACTGCTTTATACCCCCCAGGAGTCCACTGCTGTTGCCCTCCGGCAGTCCACTGCTGTATACCCTCCGGCAGTTCACTGATGTATACCCTCCGGCAGTCCACTGCTGTATACCCTCCGACAGTCCACTGCTGTATACCCTCCAACAGTCCACTGCTTTATACCCCCCAGCAGTCAACTGCTGTATACCCTCCGGCAGTTCACTGCTGTATACCCTCCGGCAGTTCACTGCTGTATACCCTCCGGCAGTCCACTGCTGTATACCCTCCAACAGTCCACTGCTTTATACCCCCCAGCAGTCCACTGCTGTTACCCTCCGGCAGTCCACTGCTGTATACCCTCCGGCAGTTCACTGATGTATACCCTCCGGCAGTCCACTGCTGTATACCCTCCGACAGTCCACTGCTGTATACCCTCCAACAGTCTCCTGCTTTATACCCCCCAGCAGTCCACTGCTGTTACCCTCCGGCAGTTCACTGCTGTATACCCTCCGGCAGTTCACTGCTGTATACCCTCCAACAGTCCACTGCTGTATACCCTCCAGCAGTCCACTGCTGTATACCCTCTGGCATTCCACTGCTGTATGCTCTCCAGCAGTCCTCTGCTGTATACCCTTCAGCAGTCCACTGCTGTATACCATCCGGCAGTCCACTGCTGTATACCCTCCGGCAGTTCACTGCTGTATAATGTATACCCTCCGGCAGTCCACTGCTGTATAGTGTATACCCTCCGGCAGTCCACTGCTGTATACCCTCCGGCAGTTTACTGCTGTATAGTGTATACCCTCCGACAGTCCACTGCTGTATACCCTCCAGCAGTCCACTGCTGTATACCCTCCTGCAGTCCACTGCGGTATACCCTCTGGCATTCCACTGCTGTATGCTCTCCAGCAGTCCTCTGCTGTATACCCTTCAGCAGTCCACTGCTGTATACCATCCGGCAGTCCACTGCTGTATACCCTCCGGCAGTTCACTGCTGTATAGTGTATACCCTCCGGCAGTCCACTGCTGTATAGTGTATACCCTCCGGCAGTCCACTGCTGTATACCCTCCGGCAGTTCACTGCTGTATAGTGTATACCCTCCGACAGTCCACTGCTGTATACCCTCCAGCAGTCCACTGCTGTATACCCTCCGGCAGTCCACTGCGGTATACCCTCCGGCAGTTCACTGTTGTATACCCTCCGGCAGTCCACTATACCCTCCGGCAGTTCACTGCTGTATACCCTCCGACAGTCCGCTGCTGTATTCCCTCCAGCAGTCCACTGCTGTACACTCTCCGGCAGTCCACTGCTGTATACCCTCCAGCAGTCCACTGCTTTATACCCTCCAGCAGTCCACTGTTGTATACCCTCCAGCAGTCCACTGATGTATACCCTCCAGCAGTCCACTGATGTATACCCTCCGGTAGTCCACTGCTGTATACCCTCCGGCAGTCCACTATATCTTCCGGCAGTCCACTGCTGTACACCCGCCGGCAGTCCACTGTTGTACACCCTCCAGCAGTCCACGGCTGTATACCCTCCGGCAGTCTACTGCTGTATACCCTGCGGCAGCCCACTGCTGTATACCCTTCAGCAGTTCTCTGCTGTATACCCTCCGGCAGTCCACTGCTGTATACCCTCCAGCGGTCCACTGCTGTTTAGCCTCCGACAGTTCATTGCTGCATACCCTCCGGCAGTCCACTGCTGTATACCATCCAGCAGTCCACTGCTGTATACCCTCGAGCAGACCACTGCTGTATACTCTCCAGCAGTCCACTGCTGTATAGTGTATACCCTCCGGCAGTCCACTGCTGTTTACTCTCCAGCAGTCCACTGCTGTATACCCTCCGGTAGTTCACTGTTGTATACCCTCCGGCAGTCCACTGCTGTATACCCTCCGGTAGTTCACTGTTGTATACCCTCCGGCAGTCCACTGCTGTATACCCTCCGGCAGTCCACTGTTCTATACCCTCCAGCAGTCCACTGCTGTATAGTGTATACCCTCCGGCAGTCCACTGCTGTATACTCTCCAGCAGTCCACTGCTGTATACCCTCCGGTAGTTCACTGTTGTATACCCTCCGGCAGTCCACTGCTGTATACCCTCCGGCAGTCCACTGCTGTATACCCTCCGACAGTCCACTGCTGTATACCCTCCAGCAGTCCAGTGCTGTATATCCTCCAGCAGTCCACTGATGTATACCCTCCGGCAGTCCACTGCTGTATACCCTCCCGTAGTCCACTGCTGTATAGTGTATACCCTCCGACAGTCCACTGCTGTATACCCCCCAGCAGTCCACTGCTGTATACCCTCCAGCAGTCCACTGCTGTATACCCTGCAGCAGTCCACTGCTGTATAGTGTATACCCTCCGACAGTCCATCACATCATCACATCATATCACGTGTATTTTTCAGAATTCATAAAAACAAAACAAGACAAATAATCGTGGTTAGATTGGTGCAAAAGAATACAATTCTTAAATTAAAGCACCTCTCTAGAATTACTGTTCGTTACTTAACATGAAAATATAAATAACTAACAATAATACATATCTCTATCCACTAACCGCCGCCACATCGCACCACATCCGCCACTCAGTAGTTGAATCGGCCGCCTCCAGGCGGCGCCACGTGGCCGAGTGGCCCCTTTAATGTAGTCCTGGACGGCTGGCGCGTGGCCGAGTGCTTCCAGGACTACATTAAAGGGGCCTTGGCATCGCGACTTGCGGCGGCGGCGGCGGGCGGCGGTGTCGCGGCGCCACAGTGAAAAACGACACCGGCGCAATATAGTACCGAGGCGGCAGATAGGGTTGTTTTGATTGTATTTATGTATTGCCATTATGAGTTACAGGTTGTTTTTGTTTTTGATTTGTTCCTATTTATTATCATTATCATTACGAGTGTAGGAGAGGCGCCTTGTCACAAGCTGACAGAGCTTTTGCGCCAATCCTGAAAATTGCATGTTATCGCCCTTTTATAATACTGAATAAAATGTATTCAACAACAACAACAACGTGCCGCCCGCCCCGTCGTCCGCTGCTGGGTGCTTTTAGGTCTGGAATCTTTTTGTTTTGATCATAAACTTTTGGAACGATTTGGCAACTTCAATTCCTTCGTTTTCACTTAAATCAATACCATGAAGTAAAACTTCAAGCTTGTTTGAGTTATTATTTCGGGGGAAACTTGGCATTATTCGTGAAACTTCGTCGAAAAGTTCTGAGCGTAGCACGTTAAAGCGGGGACAATTTAGAACAAAATGTGCTGCATTCTCTCTTGGGTTCCCACACTCGCAGCAAGGGGAAGGGGCTTTTTGAATTTGTAAGAGGTGAGCATTGAGAACTGATGAATCAAGTCTAAGACGAGTATGCAAAATGTTTCCGATCTTTGATCCCATGTTGTTAACTTTTGGAGGGACCTCGGCACCGAATCGAGAATCTATCGCTCTTTTGAAGGATTTGAGGCAAGGATCGGTTCTTGTAGGCTCAGGCAGATCATTCCACTGTCGGGTGGTTTTTGGGATGTAGGATTGCTGGAAGAGTGTCGTTCTATTGTTTGGAAGTGTCAGTGTATTAGCATTTCGAAGCGCACGTCCTGTGTTCTGGTGTCTTGTTTCCGGTACTATGTTTCTGATGTAGTGTGGCATATCAGTACGTGGGTCGAGAAGCTTGTGATAGAAGATTAGTCGGTGTTTAGTGCGTCTAGTGTCCAGCGTGTCCCAACCTAGCTCTATCAATAGTTTGTTGCAAGATGTACGAAAGAGTGCCCCAGTCACTAGTCTTGCTGCTCTCATCTGTAGTCGTTCTAGTCTCAGCGTATCTCTAATTGTTCTTAGTCCGTCATATACAATGTCACTATAATCAAAAATTGGTCGTATGTACGTGCTATATATTTGTACAAGAATGTCACGAGGTAAAAATTTGGCAATTGGGTAGAGGGGACTCATAGCGATATTCGCTTTTTTGATGATGTTATTGATATGATCGTGAAATCGCAGGTCGGTTGACAAAGTAAGACCGAGATGAGTATGGCTTTTTGTCGATGGTATTGGACAGTTGTTAAATGACAGTGTAGGTAAGCGTGGGGGGACGGCATTGGTGAATGTTTCCTGTGTAGTTTTAGCTACATTGAACGTGATGAACCACTTGATACCAAATTCGGGAATAACGTCTAGGTCGTTTTGTAATGATTTGCACGCCGTGTTAAAATCAGGTTGAGGTTTGTTGTAGTGATTGACAGGTGGGTGCAGGTTACTTTGTCTCGAGTATGAAGCGTACAGTGAAGTGTCTTCTGCATAAAAGAGAGATTCATTGTGAGTCTTGTCCGCGAGGTCATTAAGATAAATAAGTGCGAGTAATGGACCCAACACACTTCCCTGAGGGCATCCAGCGTTAATGATTTGAGGGCTAGATAGGCTATTACCGACGCTTACTCTCATTATTCTATCAGTTAGGTAAGATTTCAGCCAGTTGTGGAGCGATCCAGTTATTCCAAATAGTGTTTTGCATTTGTGTAAGAGCCCTGCGTGCCAAATTTTGTCGAAATATTTGCTTATATCCAAAAATATAGCTGTGAAGTCATTTCCATCATCAAGAGATTTGTACAAGCTGTAAACTAAGTAAAGGAGTTGGAGATGTGTGCTATGATTTGGTCTATATCCGCTCTGTTTGTCAGTGAGTAGGCCGTTTTCTGAAATGTGTTTGTATATCCGATTAAATACTATTTTTTCTAAGATTTTTGAGATACAAGGAAGAAGACTGATGGGACGATAGTTTGACGGGTCGGATGCTGATCCCTTCCTTTTGAAAATAGCGTGAACGTTTGCCTCTTTCCACGTTGATGGAAAAATTCCTTGACTTATCGATTTGTTGAATAATTTTGTGAGTGGACTGACTATCAAAATTGCTACTAACTTCAAAATTTTGGAGGGTAGATTATCTATCCCGCACGATTTGTTCACATCTAGAGAGTTCAGGAGCTTAAGAACCTCTCTCTCAGTAATAGTGATCCTGTCTAGAGTTGTAACTGGAGGATTTGGTGGCATGACCTCAGGGATGCGTCTGGCTCCAATGTCAAGTCGTGACTGGTTTACAAAGTGGTCATTCAGTATATTGGCTTTGTCGCTGTCGTCAGTCGTAGTTTGTCCATCTGGTCTAATCAGCGGTGGCAGTGTCTGGGCTTTGGTCCTTCCAGTTATTTGTCTCAAAATTGTGTGATATTTGTATGGGTGGTTCTTAGAAGCCAAAAGCTGTTGAACTTGAGTAACTCTATATTTTCCTTTCAGACGTTTGTTTAGTTTTGTTGCAGCATTCCTCTGATGTCGCCAGCGAGTCCAGCTATCGTCAGTCTGTTGTCTGAGTGCTATTCGAAAAAGTCTATCTCTTTTTCGTGTTTCACGTTTCAGTTCGTTAGTGTACCAGGGTTTGTCATTTGGTCTACATCGTATTGTTCGGGTTGGTAATGCATTGTTAGCTGCACTCAATATTACTTGTGTGAAATTTTCAGTGGCTTGATTTATATGTTGGTTAAGAATGGTGTCCCAGTCAGTTGAGATAAGTTGGTTTGTGAGTCTGTCTGCATCCAGTAAGTTGTAGTCTCGTATGGTCTTTAAGTGTGTCCTTAGTACTGGTTTCGCTATATTCATGGTGACATACACTGGGTAGTGGTCTATTTGCGAGAATGGGGGGGGGCTATGCCATTGTCAGTTACAAGGTCTGTGTTTGAAACAAAAACTAGATCTCTTAGGTTGGCAGTGTTAGTGTTTTGTCTTGTTGGCTGATCAATGAGTTCTGTGAGGTCGAGGGAAGATATAGTGTCATGGAGTTGTCTGTCAAAAAGAGTGATTCCGCTATGGTTCTGATAATTTATGCTGAGGTAATTGTTGCCTGCATTAAAATCCCCTAGAATTACAGTCATGGTTGGATTGAGAGTTTGAGCAAGTGCTACACTCTCAGCTAATGTGTCTATAAAGTCCATTAACTTTTCTTGGGATGAGTTTGGTGGAATGTATACACAGCATGCTATGATTGTGTGAGTTTTGACTTTAGTAAGTGTCCAAATCCATTCAGTGCTCCCCATTTCAAGTTCTGGCAATCTCCTAGCTGCAAGTGATAAATTAAAATAAACGGCCACTCCGCCTCCGTGCCTAGAGCGATTTCTCAGATATGGTTCATGATAATTGTGCAACTTGTACAAGCTAGGGTGAACTGTTTCATCTAACTTTGTTTCTGTGAGCATGAGAATGTCTGTGCCAGAGGAGTCTGCAAAGTCAGATAATTCGTCTAGTCTGTGTGAGGATGTAATGCTGTTAATATTGACATGGCTGATTTTGAGGTTTGTGTGATTGTGATCGGGTGGGCCTGGGTTTTGCTCGACTCCAGCTTTTATAAGCAAGGTTATGGCATCAGGATATATGTTTAGTAGCCACCACTGGATATGGAGCGTACAGGTTGAAGTTGTATGCACAGGGTGGGTACACTTAATGGGATAAGGAGGTTGGAGAGAGCGATAGTTACCCGAGATCATGCAGGTACTGATCATGAAGCGCTTGGAAATGATCAGATGGTATGCAGATTTAGTGACTGCTCGAGTGGAGTTCCCAAGTTGCTTGTTGGAGTCAGGAAAGTTTGTTGATGCACTCCAGCTAGCAGAGGCACTGCTACTACTGCTGCTGTATACCCCCAGCAGTATACTCCACTGCTGTATACCCCCCCCCCCCCCCCCCCCAGCAGTCCACTGCTGTATACCCTCCAGCAGTCCACTGCTGTATACCCTGCAGCAGTCTTCTGCTGTGTACCCTGCAGCAGTCCACTGCTGTATACCCTCCGGCAGTCCACTACTGTATACCCTCCGGCAGTCCACTGCTGTATACCCTCCAGCAGTCCACTGATGTATACCCTCCGGCAGCCCACTGCTATATACCCTCCAGCAGTCCACTGCTGTATACCCTCCGGTAGTTCACTGCTGTATACCCTCCGGCAGTCCACTGCTGTATACCCTCCGGTAGTCCAGTGCTGAATACCCTCCGGCAGTCCACTGCTGTATACCCTCCGGCAGTCCACTGATGTATACCCTCCAGCAGTCCACTGCTGTATACCCTCCGGTAGTCCACTGCTGTATACCCTCCGGCAGTCCACTGCCGTATACCCTCCGGCAGTCCACTGTTGTATACCCTCCGGCAGTCCACTGCTGTACACCCTCCAGCAGGCCACTGCTATATACCCTCCGGCAGTCCACTGCTGTATAGTGTATACCCTCCAGCAGTCCACTGCTGTATACTCTCCAGCAGTCCACTGCTGTATACCCTCCGGTAGTCCACTGCTGTATACCCTCCGACAGTCCATTGTTGTATACCCTCCAGCAGTCCACTGCTGTATAGTGTATACCCTCCGGCAGTCCACTGCTGTATACCCTCCAGCAGTCCACTGCTGTATACCCTCCGGCAGTCCACTGTTGTATACCCTCCAGCAGTCCTCTGCTGTATACCCTCCAGCAGTCCACTGCTGTATACCCTCCGACAGTCCACTGTTGTATACCCTCCGGCAGTCCACTGCTGTATACCCTCCGGCAGTTCACTGCTGTATAGTGTATACCCTCCGGCAGTCCACTGTTGTACACCCTCCAGCAGTTCACTATACCCTCCGGCAGTCCACTGCTGTATACCTTCCAGCAGTCCACTGCTGTATACCCTCCGGCAGTCCACTGCTGTATACCCTCCGGCAGTCCATTGTTGTATACCCTCCAGCAGTCCACTGCTGTATAGTGTATACCCTCCGGCAGTCCACTGCTGTATACCCTCCAGCAGTCCACTGCTGTATACCCTCCGGCAGTCCACTGTTGTATACCCTCCAGCAGTCCTCTGCTGTATACCCTCCAGCAGTCCACTGCTGTATACCCTCCGACAGTCCACTGTTGTATACCCTCCGGCAGTCCACTGCTGTATACCCTCCGGCAGTTCACTGCTGTATAGTGTATACCCTCCGGCAGTCCACTGTTGTACACCCTCCAGCAGTTCACTATACCCTCCGGCAGTCCACTGCTGTATACCTTCCAGCAGTCCACTGCTGTATACCCTCCAGCAGTCCACTGCTGTATACCCTCCAGCAGTCCACTGCTGTATACCCTCCGACAGTTCACTGCTGTATAGTGTATACCCTCCGGCAGTCCACTGATGTATACCCTCCAGCAGTCAACTGCTGTATAGCGTATACCCTCCGACAGTCCACTGCTGTATACCCTCCGACAGTCTACTGCTGTATACCCTCCGGCAGTCCACTGCTGTATATCCTCCGGCAGTCCACTGCTGTATACCTTCCAGCAGTCCACTGCTGTATACCCTCCAGAAGTCCACTGCTGTATACCCTCCGGCAGTTCACTGCTGTATAGTGTATACCCTCCGGCAGTCCACTGTTGTATGCCCTCCGGCAGTCCACTATACCCTTCGGCAGTCCACTGTTGTATACCCTCCAGCATTTCACTATACCCTCCGGCAGTCCACTGCTGTATGCCCTCCGGCAGTCCACTATACCCTCCGACAGTCCACTGCTGTATACTCTCCGGCAGTCCACTGCTGTATACTCTCCAGCAGTCCACTGCTGTATACCCTCCAGCAGTCCACTGCTGTATACCCTCCGACAGTCCACTGCTGTATACCCTCCGGCAGTCCACTACACCCTCCGACAGTCCACTGCTGTATACTCTCCGGCAGTCCACTGCTGTATACCCTCCAGCAGTCAACTACTGTATAGCGTATACCCTCCGACAGTCCACTGCTGTATACCCCTGGCTTCAAGATGATGACGTCAGAGCCGCCATGGAAGCACGTGATCAGGCGCGCGAAGAAAAGGAACGAACTCCCTGCGAAGAGACCGAGCAGGAGTTTCGACTCCGCCGGAACGCCGTCAAGAACGCGTTAAACCGTGCTTGCTCCTCCTATTTCCTGGCATCGTTTAAAAACTCCAGATCTACAACATGGAAAGACATACAAAGATTCCTAGTCTCATCCAAGAAACCCGCGCCGAGGACAACCAACCCTGCTGATCGAGATCCACACTGGGCCGACAAACTGAACCAGTTCTTCGCATCCGTGGGTCCCGGCGTGGCGGACGCCCTGGCATCGTCCTGCGCCGGGAAGACCCTCTCGCCGCGCCCGCCGCGCGTGTGCAGCGGCGCGCTGTCACTGCGCCCGGCCACGCTGCCTGCGCTATCGGCGGCGCTGCAGCGGATGGACTCATCCCGCGCGTGCGGAGCGGACGGTGTCACAATCAGCATGCTGAGAGTGACTTTTCCCGTGGTGGGGCCTCACCTCCTCCATGTCATTAACAGCTCAATCGTGACGTGTGAGGTGCCGCACCAGTGGAAGTCCGCCACAGTGATCCCGCTGCATAAGAAAGGGGACCCCAGTGACCCGAGTAATTATCGGCCGATATCCATTCTGTCCACGGTAGCGAAACTGTGCGAGCGCGTCGTGTGCAGTCAGCTGATGGACTATCTGTCATCGCATAATGTCTTATGTCCTCAGCAGTATGGTTTCCGCCCCGGCCTATCTACGGAGGCGGCTATGCTTGACGCTGTCCTATACGCGACTGATAACATGGATAGAGGTATGGTGACGTCACTGGTCACCGCCGACACATCAAAGGCGTTCAACAGGCATGGCCGTCTTCTGGAGAAGCTGGGGTGGTACGGCATCGATGCGGAGTGGTTTGGTGCATGGCTGCGGGGTCGCACACAGTCGCTGCGGGGCGGAACTGGAGTTCTTTATGTGACTCATGGGGTGGTCCAGGGTTCGATCCTCGGACCAGTCCTCTTCCTGGTCTTTACAAACGACCTGACGCAGCACATACCGCACGGGAAAATGATCCTGTACGCGGACGACGCCCAGTTTCTTGACGCTGACCTGCCCCTGAACATTTCATAGCTCAAAATACGCATAGAGAAAAATCTGTCGATAGCAAATAACTGGTTCACTCAAAACAGTCTCAAAATCAACCCTCTCAAAACCGAAATGGTTATCATTAAGTCGCGGCGGATCATCACCGACCCGCATTTCTCAGTCGCTTTCGGCAACAGTCATATAAAACCGTCACAAAGCGTAAAGATTCTGGGCGTCACCGTCGATTCGTGCCTCTCGTGGGAGCTGCAGATATCGGCCATCGTGCGCCGCTGTTACGGTATTCTCGTTGGACTCGCAAGGATGAGATACCGTCTCCCCACCGAAACTAAACGGCTGCTGATCGAAGCACTTGTGTTCCCCCATGTGCGCTACTGCCTGTCCGTCTGGGGAAGCTGCACCGCGACACAGAAACACCGCGTGCAAAAAGCTTTGAACTTTGGCGCCCGTATCGTCAGTAATATTGGGTGCCGTGACCGAGTGACACCCGTGCTGCGTGAGCTGGGATGGCTCAAAATTGACGACCTGATATGCGAACGCGATGTCATGTTCATACGAGACATCCTCACAGCCACTCGTGCACCGGAGATTCTGCGAGAGCGTGTAGTTCGCCGCTCCGAAGTCTCCGCTCGTGCCACTCGGGCAACTACCGATGAGCTGCTGCAGCTGCCGCGTGTCCGAACCGAGTTTGGCCGTCGTTCTTTTGTATTTCGCGCATCCAATGCATGGAACAGGCTACCCGCAGAGGTGCGTGCGTCAGCCGCCAAGAGCAGCGGTGCCTTTAAACCTGCCTTGACCTATCACCTGTCAAGCAGGTAAATGTTAACTTGTGTCGAAATGTGTCGTGTCGTAAGCCTAGTTTTAAACATTTGTGTATGATATGTTCATCGACGTGGTTGCTAGAAAACCCACATTGTGGAAGCACATAAATACATACATACATACCCTCTAGCAGTCCACTGTTGTATAACCTCCAGCAGTCCTCTGCTGTATACCCTCCGGCAGTCCACTGCTGTATAGTGTATACCCTCCGACAGTCCACTGCTGTATACCCTCCGACAGTCCACTGTTGTATACTCTCCGGCAGTCCACTGCTGTATACCCTCCGGCAGTTCACTGCTGTATAGTGTATACTCTCCGGCAGTCCACTGCTGTATACCCTCCGACAGTCCACTGTTGTATACCCTCCGGCAGTCCACTGCTGTATACCCTCCAGCAGTCCACTGCTGTATATCCTCCGGCATTCCACTGCTGTATACCCTCCAGCAGTCCACTGCTGTATACCCTCCAGCAGTCCTCTGCTGTATATCCTCCGGCAGTCCACTGCTGTATACGCTCCGGCAGTCCACTGCTGTATACCCTCCGGCATTCCACTGTTGTATACCCTCCAGCAGTCCAGTGCTGTATACCCTCCAGCAGTACACTGCTGTATACCCTCCAGCAGTCCTCTGCTGTATACCCTCCAGCAGTCCACTGCTGTATACTCTCCGACATTCCACTGCTGTATACCCTCCGGCAGTCCACTGCTGTATACCCTCCGGCAGTCCACTATTGTATACCCTCCAGCAGTCCTCTGCTGTATACCCTCCAGCAGTCCACTGCTGTATACTCTCCGACAGTCCACTGCTGTATACCCTCCGGCAGTCCACTGCTGTATACCCTCCGACAGTCGACTGTTGTATACCCTCCGGTAGTTCACTGCTGTATACCCTCCAACAGTCCACTGCTGTATACCCTCCGACAGTCCACTGTTGTATACCCTCCAGCAGTCCTCTGCTGTATACCCTCCAGCAGTCCACTGCTGTATACTCTCCAGCAGTCCACTGTGGTATACCCTCCAGCAGTTCACTGCTGTATACTCTCCAGCAGTCCACTGTTGTATACCCTCCGACAGTCCACTGTTGTATACCCTCCAGCAGTACACTGCTGTATACCCTCCAGCAGTTCACTGCTGTATGGTGTATACCCTCCGGCAGTCCACTGCTGTATACCCTCCGACAGTCCACTGTTGTATACCCTCCAGCAGTCCACTGCTGTATACCCTCCAGCAGTTCACTGCTGTATAGTGTATACCCTCCGGCAGTCCACTGCTGTATACCCTCCGGCAATCCACTGCTGTATACCCTCCGGCAGTCCACTGCTGTATATCCTCCGGCAGTCCACTGCTGTATACCTTCCAGCAGTCCACTGCTGTATTCCCTCCAGCAGTCCACTGCTGTATACCCTCCAGCAGTCCACTGCTGTATACCCTCCGGCAGTTCACTGCTGTATGGTGTATATATACCCTCCGGCAGTCCACTGTTGTATGCCCTCCGGCAGTCCACTATACCCTCCGGCAGTCCACTGCTGTATACCCTCCGGCAGTCCACTATACCCTCCGGCAGTCCACTGCTGTATACTCTCCGGCAGTCCACTATACCCTCCGGCAGTCCACTGATGTATACCCTCCGACAGTCCACTGCTGTATACTCTCCGACAGTCCACTGCTGTATACCCTCCAACAGTCAACTGCTGTATAGCGTATGCCCTCCGACAGTCCACTGCTGTATACCTTCCGACAGTCCACTGCTGTATACCCTCCAGCAGTTCACTGTTGTATACCCTCCAGCATTCCTCTGCTGTATACCCTCCAGCAGTTCACTATACCCTCCGACAGTCCACTGCTGTATACCCTCCGACAGTCCACTGTTGTATACTCTCCGGCAGTTCACTGCTGTATACCCTCCGGCTGTTCACTGCTGTATAGTGTATACCCTCCGGCAGTCCACTGTTGTATACCCTCTAGCAGTCCTCTGCTGTATACCCTCCGGCAGTCCACTGCTGTATACCCTCCAGCAGTCCACTGCTGTATATCTTCCGGCATTCCACTGCTGTATACCCTCCAGCAGTCCACTGCTGTATACCCTCCGGCAGCCCACTGCTGTATAGTGTATACCCTCCGGCAGTCCACTGATGTATACCCTCCAGCAGTCCACTGTTGTATAGTGTATACCCTCCGGCAGTCCACTGCTGTATACCCTCCAGCAGTCCATTGCTGTATACCCTCCGGCAGTCCACTGCTGTATACCCTCCAGCAGTCCATTGCTGTATACCCTCCAGCAGTCCACTGATGTATACTCTCCGACAGTCCACTGCTGTATACCCTCCGACAGTCCACTGTTGTATACCCTCCGGTAGTTCACTGCTGTATACCCTCCAACAGTCCACTGCTGTATACCCTCCGGCAGTCCACTGTTGTATACCCTCCAGCAGTCCTCTGCTGTATACCCTCCAGCAGTCCACTGCTGTATACTCTCCAGCATTCCACTGTTGTATACCCTCCGGCAGTTCACTGCTGTATACCCTCCGGCAGTCCACTGCTGTATACCATCCCGCAGTTCACTGCTGTATACCCTCCGGCAGTCCACTGATGTATACCCTCCGACAGTCCACTGTTGTATACCCTCCAGCAGTCCACTGCTGTATACCCTCCAGCAGTTCACTGGTGTATAGTGTATACCCTCCGGCAGTCCACTGCTGTATACCCTCCAGCAGTCCACTGCTGTATACCCTCCGGGAGTCCACTGCTGTATACTCTCCGGCAGTCCACTGCTGTATACCCTCCGACAGTATACTGTTGTATACCCTCCAGCAGTCCACTTCTGTATACCCTCCAGCAGTCCACTGCTGAATGGCGAGTGGTGACCCCAGTGTCACTGAACGGACACACAAATTTGAAATGGCCTGGAAAGTTTACCTGCACTTCCTAAACATAAGATGGCGATAATACATATAGGACAAACATTAAATCCATCAACACGTTCCTCATCAGCTTTTGTTTGCAAGGCGCTCGGAATGTGAGCATGTTGTTTGGCGGAGATGTTTGCGGAACTAGACGGCGTTGTGGTGTTTGTAATAGCCTGTCGTGGTAAAATGACGGCCGCCAACTTTTGTCATTTCTTCACCAGTCAATGGATGACCACTTCGGCCATTTCGTTGTTGTAAGAGTCCAGACGTACCTACACATTGTTCCGCCCCATTCGTTTGGCTTCGTAATTGATGAATACATGTCAGAACGCGTCAGCATTTAGCTTTCCATTTATTTTCGTTCCATTAGCTCTTAGTTCCATTCCTTTCCATTCCGTCACTACTACTATAATGCATATCCCGCATAAGCAAAAGTGAAATTGTAAACCAAGGTCAAGGTAAGGTCACAAAAGGTAATACACAGAGAACATACACATAAATGGGAAAGGAAGTGGAACGAAACGTTCATGAATGTTGCATGTAATGATGTGTATTGGAATAATATACTAGCAACAAGTTCAATGCGGTATCGTAGTATTCAGTATAAAATTATTACCAGGACACATGTTACTCAACGTTTGCTGTATCGGATAGGAGTGGCGGAATCTAGCAATTGCAATCGGTGTCGGGGGAAGAAGATAATATCGAGCATAAATTTTGGCATTGCCATTTTGTGCATACTTTTTGGAAAACAATTAAAGACTGGCTTGTAACGAATCATATTCTGGATACGGGGTCGGACTTTAGTCCCAAGACTGTGCTTCTAGGCCTCGGGACATCAACTTTTGTAAATCATGTAATTGTAGTCGCTAAGATGATTATTGCAAAAAGGGAGTATTTGAGCTTCAATGAGGTTATCAGGTGGCTCCGGGCTGATCGTGAACTGGAGCATATGGTTGCGCTGTGCAAGGATGATCAAAGAGAATTTAAAAAGAAATGGGATCATGCGACTATGGCAGTGTCATCTGCGTAGCGTAGGTCTAACACGTTTTGTTGCATAGTGTTTTGTATTATTGTTATTTAGTTTTCTCATCAAACAAAGAGAAGAAGAAGGAACTGATCAAATACAGTTACGCATATGGCCCCCGCCCATAACCCATCCGGGCTAACCCGGGACCGGCCCTGGCACGAGTTGCAGGGTCGGTCGGCCTGCCGGTCGTCCGGGACGCCGGCGGCATGCTTATTGCCGACGTTTCGGACGCTCGGCCGGTGGACAGGGGCACCGCCTCGCGAAACGAACGCGTGTAACCTGAGGCGGTGCGGGCGGCGGCGGCGGCCCGTCTGGGGCGCCGGGGCGGTATCCTCCAGCCCTCCCCGGTCGGTGAAGTAACCCCCAGACCTCCCCGGAGCCGGGACGGTTTGCCGATGCTACTGGCACCGTCCCTTGGCCAGACGGGCCGCACACATAAGTGCCTAGTAGAGGGATAGTGTGGTAGTGTGCAGTGTGTGCAGTGTGCAGTGTGCAGTGTGTGTGTACCGTGCTGTTTGCAAATACATGTACTTGATTATAGAGGAAAAAAAATCACAAAAGGTCACTATTGGCAATAGGTCTACGAAAGCCATGCTACACATGTTTTATCGGTTAGTTTACACGAATAATTCGATAGTAGCAGCCATTTTTATAACCTGACCCCATATAATGACCCTCAGGTCAAGGTCACATAAGGTCACATAAGGTCAACATTTTGAATTTATTCATCTAAATAAAAAGGCATGTTTCTAGCCCAGTTTGGTCTCAGAAATATAGTGCTGGCATTTATTTGTCTGTATCTGGTCACTAGAAGCCACAAAACGTAACTTAAAAAAATGAAGTCAGGAGTTACCTAAACTTAGGGATCCATAAGTGAGTCAAAAATAATGATATTGTTTTGAAATTTGGTGTTGGTATCATCCATACTTTGTGCTTCAATTTGTATGTTCCATTTTGTAATATCTTCAACAATTGATTAAAATTCGGGTTTAAGACAAAACCTACGGAAATCCGAGATAATTTTGTGAAGACAATTTAATTTCCTTTCTTTTCACCTTTTTTATTTGTACTTTACATTAAAACCCGATTTTCTACGATTTTTCAAACATTTATCGTTTTTCCACCAAAAATGGCATGCCATAACGTCAATAAAACGTCATTATTTCCAAAGGTGATACATCGATTTCATTGACGTTTGGTAAGAAGACGTGGAATTGATGCAGGATAAGGTACTAAAAGTTTGATTTCGATATCTTTCATAGTGTTCAAGTTATTCAGAAAATCCGGGAGGTTGCAGATTTTGCCCCCCCCCCCCCCCTCCCAGCGGTGCGCGTGCTAATTATCACTTCTCATTGCCAATTCAGGAACGCGCGGGGGGGCATACTTGTATTAAATGCCCCCTCCATGTTACTGTAGGAGGGGGTAATTTGCCCCTAATGCCCCCCCCCCCCCCCCCTCCCCTGTATCCACCAGTGGCCATGGTCATGAGGTGCGGCGAGGTGTCGTGGCAAAATTACAGTGTCGCGCCAAAATAACTCATTATTGTAACACCCAAACCGTTTTGACACTTCTATGATTTGGTAGCGCCATCCATGGGTTTTAGGGCGCCCTCCATGGGTTTTGGTGGGCATCATGAGTTTAGGGGCACTCTCCTCAGATTCGGGGTGCACTTCATCGCATTTGAGGGCGCCCTTCCGAGTTTCGGGCGCCCTTCCGAAGTTTGGGGTGCTTTTCGGGCATCGGAGATCTGTCCGCTGAATTGGGAGCACCCTCCATGGGATTGGGGGCATCCTTCATGGAATTGGGGGCATCCTCCATGGGATTGGGGGCATCCTCCATGGGATTGGGGGCATCCTCCATGGGATTGGGAGCACCCTCCATGGGATTGGGGGCATCCTACATGGTCATGGGATTGGGGGGCGCCCTCTATGGATTTTGGGGCGCCCTCCTCAGATTCGGTGTGCATGCTTAATTGCGTTCGAGAGCGCGCTTCCGAGTTTTGAGGGCGCCGTTCCGAAGTTATGAAGTTCGGTATGCTTTTGGGCATCGGGGTGCACTCTCCGTATTTTTGGGAGTGGGCGCCCTCTATGGGTTTGGGGCGCCCCCCATGTGTTTGGGGGCGCCTACGGCGCCCAACTAGTGTTCCTGCGGCACGGGGGCTGCCAGCCCCGTTGCCCCCTCCGGCAGTCCACTCCTGTATACCCTCCGGCAGTTCACTGTTGTATACCCTCCAGCAGTCCACTATACCCTCCAGCAATCCACTGTTGTATACCCTCCGGCAGTGCACTGCTGTATACCCTCCGGCAGTCCACTGCTGTATAGTGTATACCCTCCGGCAGTCTACTGCTGTATACCCTCCAGCAGTCCACTGCTGTATACCCTCCAGAAGTCCACTGCTGCATACCCTCCAGCAGTCCACTGCTGTATACCCTCCGGCAGTTCACTGCTGTATACCCTCCAGCAGTCCACTGCTGTATACTCTTCGGCAGTCCACTGCTGTATACTCTCCAGCAGTCCACTGCTGTATAGTGTATACCCTACGGCAGTTCATTGCTGTATACCCTCCAGCAGTACACTGTTGTATACCCTCCGGCAGTCCACTATACCCTCCAGCAGTTCACATTTGTATACCCTCCGGCAGTTCACTGCTGTATACCCTCCGGCATTCCACTGCTGTATACCCTTCAGCAGTCCACTGCTGTATACCCTCCAGCAGTCCACTGCTGTATACCCTCCGGCAGTCCACTGTTGTATACCCTCCAGCAGTATTCTGCTGTATACCCTCCAGCAGTCCACTGCTGTATACCCTCCGGCAGTCCACTGCTGTATAGTGTATACCCTCCAGCAGTCCACTGCTGTATACCCTCCAGCAGTCCACTGATGTATACCCTCCGCCAGTCCACTGTTGTATAGTGTATACCCTCCGGCAGTCCAGTGTTGTATACCCTCCAGCAGTCTTCTGCTGTATACCCTCCAGCAGTCCACTGCTGTATACCCTCCGGCAGTCCACTGCTGTATAGTGTATACCCTCCGGCAGTTCACTGCTGTATAGTGTATACCCTCCGGCAGTTCACTGCTGTATACCCTCCGGCAGTCCACTGCTCTATGCCCTCCGGCAGTCCACTGCTGTATACCCTTCGGCAGTCCACTGCTGTAAACCCTCCGGCAGTCCACTGTTGTATACCCTCCAGCAGTCCTCTGCTGTATACCCTCCAGCAGTCCACTGCTGTATACTCTCCAGCAGTCCACTGCTGTATACCCTCCGGCAGTCCTCTGCTGTATACCCTCCAGTAGTCCACTGCTGTATACCCTGCAGCAGTCCACTGCTGTATACCCTCCGGCAGTCCACTGCTGTATAGTGTATACCCTCCGGCAGTCCACTGCTGTATACCCTCCAGCAGTCCACTGCTGTATACCCTCCGACAGTCCACTGTTGTATACCCTCCAGCAGTCCACTGCTGTATACCCTCCAGCAGTTCACTGCTGTATAGTGTATACCCTCCGGCAGTCCTCTGCTGTATACCCTCCGGCAGTATACTCTCTAGCAGTCCACTGTTGTATACCCTCCAGCAGTCCACTGCTGTATACCCTCCAGCAGTTCACTGCTGTATAGTGTATACCCTCCGGCAGTCCATTGCTGTATACCCTCCAGCAGTCCACTGCTGTATACCCTCCGACAGTCCACTGCTGTATACCCTCCAGCAGTCCACTGTTGTATACCCTCCAGCAGTCCATTGCTGTATACCCTCCAGCAGTTCACTGCTGTATATTGTATACCCTCCGGCAGTCCACTGCTGTATACCCTCCGGGAGCCCACTGCTGTATACCCTCCGGCAGTACACTGTTGTATACCCTCCGGCAGTTCACTGCTGTATACCCTCCGGCATTCCACTGCTGTATACCCTCCGACAGTCCACTGTTGTATACCCTCCAGCAGTCCACTGCTGTATACTCTCCAGCAGTCCACTGTTGTGTACTATCCAGCAGTCCACTGTTGTATACCCTCCAGCAGTCCACTGCTGTATACCCTCCAGCAGTTCACTACTGTATAGTGTATACCCTCCGGCAGTCCACTGCTGTATAGCCTCCGGGAGTCCACTGCTGTATACTCTCCGGCAGTCCACTGCTGTATACCCTCCAGCAGTCCACTGCTGTATACCCTCCGGGATTCCACTGCTGTATACTCTCCGGCAGTCCACTGCTGTATACCCTCCGGCAGTACACTGTTGTATACCCTCCAGCAGTCCACTTCTGTATACCCTCCAGCAGTCCACTGCTGTATGGCGAGTGGTGACCCCAGTGTCACTGAACGGACACACAACTTTGAAAAGGCCTGGAAAGCTTACTTGCACTTCCTAAACATAAGATGGCGATAATACATATAGGACAAACATTAAATCCATCAACACGTTCCTCATCAGCTTTTGTTTGCAAGGCGCTCGGAATGTGAGCATGTTGTTTGACGGAGATGTTTGCGGAACTAGACGGCGTTGTGGTGTTTGTAATAGCCTGTCGTGGTAAAATGACGACCGCCAACTTTTGTAATTTCTTCACCAGTCAATGGATGACCACCTCGGCCATTTCGTTGTTGTAAGAGTCCAGACGTACCTACACATTGTTCCGCCCCATTCGTTTGGCTTCGTAATTGATGAATACATGTCAGAACGCGGCAGCATTTGGCTTTCCATTTATTTTCGTTCCATTAGCTCTTAGTTCCATTCCTTTCCATTCTGTCACTACTACTATAATGCATATCCCGCATAAGCAAAAGGGAAATTGTAAACAAAGGTCAAGGTAAGGTCACAAAAGGTCACTATTGGCAAGAGGTCTACGAAAGCCATGCTACACATGTTTTATCGGTTAGTTTACACGAATAATTCGATAGTAGCAGCTATTTTTATAACCTGACCCCATATAATGACCCTCAGGTCAAGGTCACATAAGGTGACATAAGGTCAACATTTTAAATTTATTCATCTAAATAAAAAGGCATGTTTCTAGACCAGTTTGGTCTCAGAAATATAGTGCTGGCATTTATTGTCTGTATCTGGTCACTAGAAGCCAGAAAACGTAACTTAAAAAAATGAAGTCAGGAGTTACCTAAACTTAGGGATCCATAAGTGAGTCAAAAATAATGATATGGTTTTGAAATTTGGTGTTGGTATCATCCATACTTTGTGCTCCAATTTGTATGTTCCATTTTGAAATATCTTCAACAATTGATTAAAATTCGGGTTTAAGACAAAACATACGCAAATCCGAGATAACTTTTTGAAGACAATTTAATTTCCTTTCTTTTCACCTTTTTTATTTGTACTTTACATTAAAACCCGATGTTCTACGATTTTTCAAACATTTATCGTTTTTCCACCAAAAATGGCATGCCATAACGTCAATAAAACGTCATTATTTCCAAAGGTGATACATCGATTTCATTGACGTTTGGTAAGAAGACGTGGAATTGATGCAGGATAAGGTACTAAAAGTTTGATTTCGATATCTTTCATAGTGTTCAAGTTATTCAGAAAATCCGGGAGGTGGCAGATTTTGCCCCCCCCCCCCTCCCAGCGGTGCGCGTGCTAATTATCACTTCTCATTGCCAATTCAGGAACGCGCGGGGGCATACTTGTATTAACCCGTGCGGCGCTGGGGGGGTAAATTTTACCCCCCCTTCCTCCCGGATTTTTTCCATAACTTGAAAACTATGAAAGATATCGAAGTGAAACTTGCGGTACCTTATGGTGCATCAATTCTACATCTTGTGTTACAATTTTGTTGAAATTCGTAAGAATTTTGAGGAGATAATGACGTTTTAGTGACGTCATGTCATGTCATTTTTGGTGAAAAAAACGTTAAATGTTTGACAAATCGTAGAAAATAGCGTGTTGATGCAAATTGCAAATAAAAGGCGTCAAAAGAAAGGAAATGACATTGTCTTTGACATGGCTATCTCAGATTTTTGAAATTTTGGGTTTTTGACCCCAAAAAATGCAAAAAACTGATTTTTGGGGAAGAATTTCCACAAAAGTTTTTTGTTTGAAGATTTTCCAAAAACCGGAAGATATATTAGAGACCCGAGTATGAACGATGTTCAAACCAAATTTCAAGGCAATTTCTTTATTTTTGACTGACTTATGGGTCTCTAAGAATAAGTAACTCATGACGTCATTTTTTTAATTGCGTTTTTTGGCTTTTACTGACCAGATACAGACAAATAAATGCCACCACTGTATTTCGAAGACAAAACTAGTCTAGAAACATGCAATGTTTATTTAGATTAATCCATTTCAAATTTTGACCTTATTGTGACCTGACCTTGACCTGAGGATGATTATAGGGTGTCAGGCTGTGAAAATGGCGGCTTCTATCGAAATATACGTGTAAAATAACCCATACAACATGTGTCGGATGGCTTTCGTAGACCTGTGACTTTTTGTGACCTGACCTTGACCTTGACCTTTGCTTAAAATTTCACTTTTAAGCTTTTTTTTCACTTTTCAAATTTCAAATTCACTTTTCAAATTTCACTTTTTTCACTTATAATGGGAGATGCATTATACATTTGGGAGCACTTTGTGAGATAATAGTTGCAATACAGGGCTTTGGATGGAAAGTATAGCCCAAAACCCAAATACTTAAATTTTGACACTTGACCTGACTGTGACCTGACATGTGACCTTATGTTAATACTTTCGGGCATGTGTTAGATTCTTCTCACTGAGAGCTTTCGATCGCCGCCTTGTGCGTCTCGCTGCGGTTATTGGTTCGGAAGATACGAGGGTGGGTAAAATTTACCCCCCAGCACCGCACGTTCGGATGGAGACCCCAGCGCCGCGCGGGTTAAATGCCCCCTCCATGTTACTGTAGGAGGGGGGGAATTTTCCCCTAATGTCCCCCCCCCCCCCCTGCATCCACCAGTGGCCATGATCATGAGGTGTGGCAAGGTGTCGTGTCAAAATTACAGTGTCGCGCTAAAATAACTCATTATTGTAACACACCCAAACCGTTTTGACACTTCTATGATTTGGTAGCGCCATCCATGGGTTTTAGGGCGCCCTCCATGGGTTTTGGGAGCATCATGAGTTTAGGGCCACTCTCCTCAGATTCGGGGTGCACTTCATCGCGTTTGAGGGCGCCCTTCTGAGTTTCGGGCGCCCTTCCGAAGTTTGGGTGCTTTTCGGGCATCGGAGATCTGTCCGCTGAATTGGGAGCACCCTCCATGCAGGATTGGGGGCATCCTCCATGGGATTGGGAGCACCCTCCATGGGATTGGGGGCTTCCTCCATGGTCATGGGATTGGGGGGCGCCCTCTATGGATTTTGGGGCGCCCTCCTCAGATTCGGTGTGCATGCTTAATCGCGTTCGAGAGCGCGCTTGCGAGTTTCGAGGGCGCCGTTCCGAAGTTATGAAGTTCAGTATGCTTTTGGGCATCGGGGTGCACTCTCCGTATTTTTGGGGGTTGGGCGGCCTCTATGGGTTTGGGGCGCCCCCCATGTGTTTGGGGGCGCCTGCGGCGCCCAACTAGTGTTCCTGCGGCACGGGGGCTGCCAGCTCCGTTGCCCCCCCCCCCTTTGGATCCGCCACTGTTGCCAGTAGTGTGGTCTCAAACCGCACACCAAATTTCAGCTGAATCGTTCCAGCCGTTTCTGAGTTACGGAACAGAGGTGTGCACGTGCGCACATGCAGTGTGACCCAGAGTTTGACTTGCGTGACATTGCCAGTAGTGTAGTCTCCAAACACACACCAAATTTCAGCTTAATCGGTCGAGCCGTTTCTCAGCTATAGCAGGATAACGTTATCTGACACCCCTGACGCGGCACGTGCCACGCGCCATGCTGACCCATCACGTGAGAAGAAACATGTCAATAACATAATTGATTGAATGGGGTTATCAAATGACGAAGATCGTTTGTCAATCGGAAGCGGGATTCCAAAGATTAGCTCCTCAAAAGCGTTATGGTCGGTCGGATCGGCCGCTTATATGTGATAAAAATACCGTATTCAATGAGGACTCGCGAACGCTTCGCGCTCTCTCGTAAAAATCATACCATATCATCAATAAATACGTATAGTGGAGACCGGGGCTGAATGCATCAGTTTGCACATTTACCTTCCTAACCGCCGATTCGTGGAAGATATTTGAAATCGGACACTTCTGTAGGAAAATTATGTCTTTCCCACACCAAAATGCATATTCATTTTTATTGTAAAGAAATATGAATAGCTTCAGTGACCATTTTAACTCATATGGCACATTAAACATACTCCTGCCCTGACCTATCACCTGTCAAGCAGGTAAATGTTAACTTGTGTCGAAATGTGTCGTATGCTATTCTAGGCCTAGTTCTAAACATTTGTGTATTACATGTTCATCGACCTGGTTGCTAGAAAACCCACATTGTGGAAGCTACTAAATACATACATATATACTCATATGAAAAGAAGTGTTTGTATTGTTCACTATATCATATATCAATTATACCAATTATATCCCCTAGTATATTATATTTAAACATCATATTATTTGTTTTACTAGACATTTGACGCTATTAATTACTGTTCGTGATTGACCAAGGCTGGGAAACCCTAGCTGTGTGTCACCGTTGGGATTCTGAAGCCCCAAGTTTGTCACCAGTTGTTTTCCTACAATTTTGTCAACTTTTCCAAGACAAAACGTTTGATACTGACAGAAATAGGTTTTGTTGTTTGTTGATTGGGATTTTAGGGTGCGACGACTACTGGAGTCAATTTGTGGTAATAAGGTATTAAAATGTTGCCTTGGTGCACTATGTTGCTACTTTTGCAATGCTGCCATTTGCCATATAGTACTATGACATCATAACGTGCTGCCATATTGTGCACCAGCATGCAAATATGTTACTTATTTATGTATTGACCTCGTAGTAGCCGTCCCCTATACATGGCCGAAGCCAAAGGGGCTATTCCTGGCACAGAGTCACACAATGATGGTGTTGAAGTGGGTAAAAGACATTCTGAAGCCCCAACTTAGTCAAAGGTTGTCAACAATAACACAGGCGTTGAAAGCACAAAATGAATATAGAACAAAACAAAATCAGATGGCCCCTCAGAATCACTCTGCACCCCCCCCCCCCCCCCCCAGATTAGCAGGATTAAAATTATCCTGTTGGAGTGGGAGGAGTGGTAACAAACAGGGGTGATGCTCCTGTACTTACATACTAAGTTCAAGTTCAGCACATACATGGGCAACTTTAGACGACAAATTCATACAAATGAGACATCTTCAGCACCTCAACATACCACATCAAACACTAAACTAGCGGATATTCTGCCTTTGACCAATATAGCATAACTTTTCCACACATTTGTTAGGACCTTGCCTGATGGGTGAGTTCAAGTTTTGGCAAAACCGATGCTGAGTACATCATATGGCCTTCTTAGGCTGAATTTTCAACTCTCCATTGTTAGTTTTTAGGCTGAATTTCCCACTTGCGCCATGGCTTCAAAGCAATCCTAGGACCCTGCCAGGAGGGGGCTGCAGGTCAGGTCCTACTGGATCAATCTGCCCCCCAGACTTGATTGATTCAACTTTTGGGAATGGTTCAATCATGATTCATTTTGGAACTTGAATTATTCAATCACCTTTTGATTCGTGAATAACAAATTTGAGAATTGATTCTTCCCGATTCAAAGAATCAAAACAAAATTTTAATTGAATCACGTTTGATTCAACATTTAAATATATGTTGAATATATGTCAAATAAATACAAGTGAAAACTTATAACGCCATAGGTGTATATGAATTATGATCATTAAAACATTGTTACAGCAATGATATTTCAGTGGAAATGAGTGTAGCCACTGGGACTGCATTGTATTTTCACAATTTACCATGCACGCTTGAATTGTTAAGAATCGTTAAATTTGATTCCATGCGGGTTTCGATTCATTCCCGATTCATGAATACAAATATATGGTGGTGAAATGATTTTCTTCAATTCAAGCAATTTGTATTGAACCATTTCAATTGATTCAATGCAGAGTCAAATAAATAACCAGTCTGCCCCCCCCCCGCCCCCCTCATGAATAGCAGGATTGTATAATTAGTCCTATGTGAATGGGAAACTGGTGGGAAAAAACTGGCTGCCTGGTTACTGGTCAGTGGCGTCGCCACGGTTTCAAAACTTGTGCGGACACACCACGGCCGGACGTACAGTTGCCGACGGATTGACGACGTGCTCTACCCCCCCCCCCCCCCCCCCGCTCCACCACTTTTCGTGGGAATAGGCCGCTGGATTTGCCCCCCCTCCCCCCCCCCCAAAAAAAAACGCCCGGAGCGGGAGTAGGACGTGATCTTTTGCAGGGGCTGGATAATTTAGCCAAATATTTTTAGCAAAAAGAAATCGCCGAAAGTGGGGGCGGCCATGGCCTCCCGGCCCCCTTGTTTCTACGCTAGTGACATTTTCGCTCAGGTCAATATTGAGGTCACAAGAGGTCAGCAAAGGTCAAATTGCCAAGTTTAGGACTTCGCTCCAGAAACACCCCAAATATCTCGGGTAGTATGAAATTTTGGAACACACGGAGAAACGTAATCGAAAGATCTTGGAAAATGTTATCGCTTAGGTGTCGTCAAATTTTATATAAGGTCAATACTCAATAGTTTAGGCTCCAGAGGTAACCAAAGGACATGTTTACATTTTCTTCCCAAAAGTTGTTCGTGCATACTGCATAACTTTTTACCTAATAATTTAATTATTAGGTATAATTTCAGGCAATAATTTGAACGCCATCGTGATTGCCTCGTTAATACGATCCGAACCATTCTTATGGTGACCGGATCGGGTCAAGTTCAAAATATTACCTCATTGGGTTGGTCATTTGGTGACCCAGGTTGGTCATGTAACATGTTCCATATTGGGAGACGCATCTCGACGAGATAAACACTGTGGTATCAGTCACACCAGGGACTATTTTAACATGTTAACGGGGGGGGGGGGGAAATCCCCCCCCCCAATGAGTCGTTTTGCCCCCCCCCCCCCCAGTCAAGAAATGTTGCACACCCTGATTTCAGTATTTCCATGTCATTTTTCGCTTGATTAAAATAAAATATTCAATTAAAATCAAATATGTTTACCTGGTGATAAATGTATACAAATCCAATGCAAATGTCATGATATTCCTAAGTTTTAGTATTTCCCAGCCAAAATAAGTATCTTTAAATTATTTCCGGAATATCTTGAATTTAAATATCCTTTGAACAATTGCTCATTAGCAGCCGAGTGGGGGAGATCGGGGGTTGTTGGATCAGGAACGTCGCCACACAATTTTGAGTGGGTGGGGGCAACTGCTGAGCCGATTGTGTTAAAATTTGGTATGTGGTTAGGGAGCTCTCAGCCGCCACTTCTCACAAGTCAGGGGTGGGGTGCTTCTGCACGTGCGCACGTGTGTACCACGTATTTGTATTTCAGGAACTACTTGCCCGATCGAGTTGAAATTCACCATACATTTCCTTTGCATTCGCTCGTTCATCGCTAACTATGGCGCCTTACTGGTTCGGTAAAAAGTTATGGAAAAGAAATGATGAATGACCTCAGAGTGTATAGATTTTACCTCGTGGAGGTCACAGGATAAAAATACCACATGGATCCTGGTATTGGTGGATCCAGAAGGGGCGTTTTTTGCTTGGGATGGCAAAATTCCAAAAAGTTTCACACAATTCTGAAAACGCACCGGATTTGGCTTGCTTATGCATTGATAGCTGATTTAAAGCTAACTTACCTCAGTAAAAGTTGCTTAGCTTTTCTTCTATATCAGGAAATGTGTCAATCTTGCGCCGATTTCAAGCGGTTTGGGCGCGGGGGGGGGGGGTAATTGCCCATTTTCCCAACCGTAGATCCGCCACTGGATCTTTGTATTTTGCAAAAGATGCGGGACTCTGGTGAAAATAGGGCAAATTTAGTCATTTTCTGTACATTTATATGCATTTTCATGTTTCCCCAATTACTTATAATTGGGAGCACAACAAGTGGACTTCACCTTAGGTCACCGATGTAAAAATCATCCGAAATAGCAGAATTATAGCCTATAGGTATGTATGACCTGATTAAATCCTGTGAGTATCTAACTGATCGGCCAAACACTATGGCTGCGGCACGACCTTACATTTTTTGGAGGTGGGATTACTAGACTTGACTTAGTGACGTGATCTGAGGAGACCCGAGGTAAACAAATTAACAGGATTGGGGCAATTGATAGGCAAGCAGTTGTACCAAAAATAGCGGCGCGAAATGGCGTCGTTTTCCGCTATTTAAAAAAAACTTAAGTGTGAGGGTATCCGCTCCCACTGGCGGATTATGGGGGCGGACATCGGGGTAAATGCCCCCCCCCCCCCCGCCCTCCCACAGGAATCTGGGGGGCATACAATACAAGTATGCCCCCCTCCGCCCTGCGCGTTCCCTGCACTGAACCTGAAAAATAATGATCTTAGGAGAAAACTTCATGAAAACAGAAGTTTTTTGTTCTCTTCAGTGATTGAATTTGAAGTTTTATGTATCCCTTGCTTTGAATGATACGACAAAACAGCGCACCTGATGCAATTCAAGCAGCCTCAGTGACTCGCGCCCCACTGGGGGGGGGGGGGGGCAGAATCTGCCTCCTCTCGGATTTTCGCAATAACTTTAAAACTGTGATAGATATCAACGTGAAACTTGCAGTACCTTATATTGCATCAATTCTACGTCTTCTCACTAAATTACAATGCAATTAATTTAGTATTTTGGGAGATAATAACGTTTTAATGACGTCATATCATGCCATTTTTGGTAGAAAAACAATAAATGTTTGAAAAATTGTATAAAAAAAAGTTTCAAAGCAAATTGCAAATAAAAAAGCTGAAGGAAAGGAAGTAACATTATATTGAACTGGCTATCTCGGATTTGTGATTTTTGTTTTTTTAACCCCAATAATGTTTTTTTCTCGGAAAAATGTCAAAAAAAATAAATTTTTGTGAATTCGGAAAGTGAATTTATTAAGCTCGAATACGAAAAAAGGCGACCGGCCCAAATCCCCGGAGGGAAAAAATGGGTGTCCCTTTTTGCCACAAAAAAGATAGCCCCAAAAATGGGAGTAACTTTTTGCCCCCCCCCCCCCCCCGTGGTTTTCCATTAAAATAGGCCCTGAGTCACACGTATATAGCTAGCACGTCTCTACCTCTCCCGTTTGTTCCTTGCATTTCCTAAAATTTCAGGAAGCACATCCAAACGCCCCCCTCTCCAGCACGGCGCGGGTTAGGCCTAATACAAGTAATACATTGTGCTTGGATCCATGCAAAATCAAACGCGCGTGCATCAGCGTTGTCAGCGCCAGGAGGAAGCCAAATACAGTTCAGTAAATTACGGTCTGACCATTTATGTTACTGAAATATTGACTAACACGAGAGTATTTTGTTTTGCTCCCTCGCGTATTTTCGCAATATCTCGTAAACTACCGCCAATATAGTCCCCACACTTTCAGTACCCCGCTTTCACATCAAACGCCGCTCACTAAACGGCTAAACGTTTTAGCAATGGCAGGGCAAAATGTCAATGCCTCTTGCCATTTTCGCACATACTCCTATTCCGAACTCCAGACGAAAAACGTTAACATTTCATTCCAACTGGCCATTTGTGCGTTCAAGTCGGGGAGGGAACAATAAGATGTTTTTTTCTGTTGAGCAATAAGTTCCATGAATGGAAGTAATTCGTCACGATTCGTCACAAATAGTCCATCTGAAGATAATTAGAATATAAACATTCCAGGTATCTATATTTATAATTCTGCACCTTCAAATGGTTCCGCAAACTTGTACGGACAGTCCGTACAAGTTTTTGGAGGATCGCCAACTTGTACGGACACTGTCCGTACTGTCCGTAGTGGTGGCGACGCCCATGTTACTGGTTACCTATGTTAGGTTAAGTTTAGTTTAACAGCTTTGTCAAAATAAATATACAGACATTTTTCTATGGTACACTATGCCTAAATTTATTCTGACAAAGTTGTTATTATTCATAGGTAAGGTTAGGTTAAGTTAAGTTTAAAAAGCTTTGTCAGAAAAAAATATGGGAATTTTGCTGTGGTGCACAATGCCGCTACTTTTATGATGTTACCATATGCTGTCATACTGTGCATAGCGTGGCACACTACCTTAGTCAAGGATTACCAAATTGCATAAAAGTGACGCTTCTGTACCTACCCCCATAGGAGTAGGAACAAGGGGCAGGGGCAGCCCCCCCCCCCCCCCCCCAACATTTTGGATTTTAACATTACGCTTATGGGCGGTGCATGGAAATAATTAACTTCGGAATGCCTCCGCCCCCTTCCCCAATTTGAACATAGTTCGTGATTCCTGCGCCCCTGTACCTACCAACCAAGTTTAAGTGAAGTTAAGCAGATACACAGGCAGGGCCGGCGCCACATATTTTCGGTTGGGGGGGGGGCAGCTTTTCCAGAAAAAGGGCCCTTGGCCAAAAGGCCCCACCCAGCCTGCAATATAATGTAATATATATTTAATATAATTTCCGTCTTTCTCGTCCCCTCACGGATTACCATTTATTTATGATCAAACTTGAACACTTTAAATAGAGTATCACAGCCGGTATTTTCAAGTGGCATTTTGGCGTCACGCAGTTCAAGTTTGTACTCAATGTGACTAGGTTATCAACTATAACTTTTTTCATTTCTTGCGACATGTACGAAGTATGTTTACTATAGTTCACTAGTTACCAGAAGGAATTTACTAGTCATCACATTTTCCTGTCGGTGCTATCATCTCAGATAGGCACGTAGCCAGGATTTCGTCCAGGGAGGGGGGCGCCTCGAAAGGACCCCTTCCCGAGCGTTTGAAGGGCCCCTTTCCAAGCGTTGAAAGGGCCAAACAAAACGGATGAAAAGGCACGTTGCAAGGATGGAAAATGCAGTATGACAGGTCCATACCAACTTTTTGGAGCTGGATGTTAGCAAACTGCCATATCAACTTTGGAACCAGCGACACCAATTTGGAATCAGCTATACCAACTTGGAATATTTTTAAACTCAAGACCTGGAACTCTTAAACAAATTGCGCCGCGGAGCGGCACAAAATTTTGAGTATAATGCCCTGGATTTGATTCTCATCATCATTGCGTATGGTGGCGGACCTCTAAAACTGCTATATTGTGCGTTTAAAAGTGCGGTAAAAAAAGTGCTCTAAAGTGAACTATTTTGCCCAAATATATAGGAAAGTAGCAACATAATACATAAATGCGCCGGAAACGGGCCGTTTTTTCTAACCCGCATATAATTGACTTTGTAGTTCAATTGCGCGCCGGAGCGGCGCGAAAATTTTGACTTTTATTCCCTCGACAACTGCATTCTTACTGTTGAAAGACCCAGGGTCTCTTCAGATCGTCTAAGAAAAGGCCCCTCCGACCTTATCAACGCCCTTCCGACCTGCTCGTGTTCAGGGGACTCATCTGGGAACCGCGAATCGGAAAGACATGATGTGGAGTGGGGTGCTATATATAAAATACAAAGAGGGCTTACTCTACAAGAATAATTAAAATCGGAGCTTTCGGGTATATTGTAACAACCTGACGAAGGGTGTTACAATATACCCGAAAGCTCCGCTTTTAATATGTTTTATTGTGGAGTAAGTCCTCTTTGTATTTAATCTTCATCTGGGATCTCTACGTGCTTTGTGTCTTCCGGTCTGACCAGGGAGTCCTTTGACCTTCCAAGAAGCCCCTCTTGTGTGTCAAGGGGCCATTCGGCCTGTCCAGAGGTCCTTCCGACCTGGCCAGGGACTGCACTAGCTGCTTTGTCACCCTGCCGACATGCTCCGGGGCCCCTCCGACCTGCCCAAGCGCCCCCTCCAGTCTGGCTAGGAACTCATCTGGCATGCTGAAGGGCCCTTCGACCGGCCCAGGGACCCTTTTGGTCTAGCCAGGGGCCCATCTGACTTGCCCAGGAGCCACTCCGATCAGCCCAGCGACTCTTCTAGTCTAATTGCGGTGGCTGCTTTGTCTCCCTGCCAACATGTTCAAGGGGCCCTCCGACCTGCCTTGGGGCCCTTCCGTGCTGGGCTAGGGGCCAATTCTGCACGTTCAGGGGCCATTATTGCCAGCCCAGAGGTCATTTTTGGTCTGGTCAGGGGCCCCTCCGATCTGCACAGGGGCCCTTTTGAACTTTCCAGGAGCCCTCTGGTCTCTACAGGGGCCCTCCAGCCTTCTAAGGGGCCCTTCCGACCTGGCAAGGGGACTGCGCTTGCTGCTTTTGTCGCCTTGCGACATGCTCCGAGTGCCCTCCGACCTGCCCTGGGGCCCCTCCGTGCTGACTAGGGACCATTGGGTATGATCAGGGGCCCTTCTGACCCACCTAGGGGCCCTTTCGGTCTGGTCAGGGGTTCCTCTGACCTGCAACAGGGGCACCTTGTACTTCCCAGGGGCCCTCTGGTCTGTTCAGGGACCCCCAACCCTTATCACCTGGCAAGGGACTGCGCTGGACCG